>WBMW01004102.1:0-42461 GCA_013396635.1 Penelope pileata | reverse complement strand
GATATTCAAGACCTGCCTGGACGGGTCCCACCTGTGCAACCTGCTGTAGGGAACCTACTCTGGCAGGTGGGTTGGACTCGATGATCTCTTGAGGTCCCTTCCAACCCCTGCAATTCTGTGATTCTGTGGTTCTGCGATTCTGTAATTAAATAAATGAGAAATAAAAAAGCCAGACACCAGTATGCCTGGAAGCCTGGCAAATTACATTCACTTTTAAAATTGTATAAACTGAAAAGATAGCTTCATGACATTCTCATAGTATTAAGGTGAGAAGTTAATTTTACATGTGACTTCCTAGGCACAGCTCATGACAAACATGATGTCATTGCAAATTGTCTTCACAAAATAAATTATTGCTGAAATGTATTAGAACTTTCTCTCATTTTTGACTGAAAGTTTCTTAATCTGTCCCTGTATTACTTTAATGAGAATCTACAAATAAGGTCTGGGAAAGTAGCCACAGGCCCCTTTTATTTAAGAGTCCTCAGATTTGAAAGATTACAGTTTGGACTGTAAACGTGAATCAACTGAAGAGAGATCTAGTTTGCAGAAAATCTTAAACCAGAAAACAGAACAACCCAAAAGAGAATAAATAATTAATCACACCCCAGAAACGCGTGTCAGATTAGGAAAAAAGAAAAAACAAAACAAAACTAACCAGCATGGAAAATTTACGTCTGAAAAGAAAAAAAAAAAAAAAGAAAAAAAGAAAACAAACATATGTCCCACTAACTGCCAAAGTACAGTATGCTGCCTTTATTTGATGCAGGGCAACTTAGCAGCCAGGGTAAATAGGTGTTGCTACATGTTTTGCCAGTGGACAGGGTCAACAGAAAGGACACAGACACCAACAAAAGGGATAGGCTTATTTTACTGTCCATTTCAAAATAATACAAAAATCATTTGACTGTCATTACTGCATAGGTTAGCATTATAACAGAGCTTCTATAGATAAACACCAAAATATACATACTCATACTGACATGGCAAAATAAGGATGTAGCATATTACATGTGCAATTAATACCATATGTATTAGATATACTGTGAGATTGTGAGGTTTATCTATAGGTCAACTTTGATTGGGGCCTATTGTTCAGGCTCCACCAATATACTACAATAGATGAATGGAAGCCATGTGCAGAACATCTGCAGTTACAAATGTTTATAAGCAGAAGAAAAGCAGTTGTTGTTTCATTTTCCATTGCAAACGTGGGACTAAAGAAAGAAACTAGATTTTGTCAAGCAGTTTAATGCTCCAAGGTGCACTATTTGCAAGAGAATGAGGAAGGAAGTGAGCTTTTGTGGTTTTGACATTCTGTTACTAGCCTGAAGTCCAACTGCACTACTGAAAATTTGAGAGCAAGCACATTTTTCCTTACTATAGAATATTTTGATAATCACAATTC
The DNA here is from genome assembly GCA_013396635.1 of Penelope pileata. Lineage (NCBI taxonomy): Eukaryota > Metazoa > Chordata > Aves > Galliformes > Cracidae > Penelope > Penelope pileata. The sequence continues at coordinate 41,053 of WBMW01004102.1, read as the reverse complement.
TCCTTTAAGTCATATATAGCTCTGATACAGAATCAGATACTGAGTTTCATTTCCTTAGGTGTCAGATTGCCTATTATCTGCACAGGAGTCTGACTCATGTCAGCTAATTCACTGACACCAAATCATGAAAATATCTGAAGATAAGGCAAGCTGGATGGAATAGCTGATGCAACAGCGGAATTACACTGTCTTAGAAAGTACATGCGTTCAATTTGTTGCACTCTAGCTCAGAACTGATGGGGCTTTTTTCCTGCATCAGTTACAATCATATTTCAATGCCTGTTTCTGAGCTTTTCTTTCAGATGTGGGGCAAACTTGTCACTGCTTTTGCTGCACGAGTTTCTGCAGCATCTGCTCCTTGGTGTCCATAGGAAAGCATGTTCAACATCAGATCTTCTCAGCTTAGCTCCATGGTGTAACCAAAGTGTGCCAGTTGTTGCGGATCACACTAAATGAATATGAGACACAGTTTGTTCTGTCCTCTTTCAAAGAAAAAATTTGTCCCCTACCGTTTTCATGCAGAGCCTCAAGGTAACAGAGGAAGGAAACATCCTCTTCAACCTAGCAGAACAGGGAGGAGCTAGAGAGCATGTCCTTTACCTCCTCATTTTGCTTTTCTGCTTTCGAAATTGTAGCAATAGTAAGCAGGTCCTTATTAAAAAAAATTAGATAGAACCAGGGAAGAATTTGGGCTGCAATATTTAATGTAGTGTAAAATTAACTAATCTTGATGAATTTTTAATACCATGCTAACAATATTTACCCGGTTCAATTCTGAACAGGGTATGCAATGAGGAGTACTTAATGTATTACTTCATATTGGAAAATCTTTTTTTCTGTATGAACATTCACAAATGAAGACATGCTAAAATGGCTTTTCCAATGTTCACAATATAGTGATGTTTTTACACCTTTTTGCTTGGCTTTCAGAACTGTCCTTGTTTTAGTGGATTTTGGAAATCACGTACCTGAATTTCTAAGAAAAGCAACATCATTTCTTTAAAGTCAATTTTCAATTTATTATTAGTCAGATTTTGTTTTACAAATTCAGTGCTGTACAATTTTTTCCATAGTCCACATGTTGCCAGTCACAGACATGGCAGAGAGATTACCTCTGAAGGGAATGGGATGAAAAGAAAAACTACAAAATTCTGCCACAGCTGCTCTAGACTGTTTGCACTGGCAGTTAAAATTATGTTTCTAATGAGTCTGGACATTCTGAAAGGGGATGAGAGATAATAATTCATAGATGGAGAAGATATTCTCCAACAAAGTCATTTTATATTGTTTTCATCTTCATTGGCAGGAAATATTTCTTTTTCTTTTTGCATTAAAATTCTTACTCCAAAGATCTGTTCTTGTTCACTCAGGATCTAATTTTAAAGCATAATCTTTGTGGATTAAAGAACCTGAAAAACAAATACCAGTTTGCAATATCTGCAATGTTTATGAATATTTGTATGTCAAGAGTGATTAGAATAGCAGTGGGGAAAAAATTATTCTTACTAGAATTCCATTTCCAGATAAAGTATTTTGTCACTCAATGCTCTTTCATTTATTGTCTTCCTCATATATATAAAAGAATGAGTACATTATTCTTGTAGTGAGGAAGGAGCAGGATGCAGGATATATCTTGTGCATTGGTGTTATCTGTAACAAGAAAGCATAAAAAAGGTAAGTATTTATCTTTAAATGCAGTTTTTCCAGTTTAGGATCTTTTTCTTACAACAAAATGTCACTAGCCAGAACCACTAAAGTTTATATGAAAAGATGATGACGATGTGCTGTATGCAAGAATTATGGTATTTACCACATTTGCTTAAATCATGCTTTCTTATGTGTATATTTGATACATCATTGACAAGGTATCATCAAGCTGTAGGAGTCTGGAAGTTACCAAGTGTGAAATACACATAATAATATTAAAATATCGATTATGTGACTACTATAATAATGTAATGTATTCTACTTATTATCAAATAATAATATATCTGCAGCTACATCTGCAGGCTATAAAGTGTTCTTTTCAGCTGATTTTTTTTTCAGAGTAATTTCCCCACTCAAATGGAAAAAATACAGAGTTCTCTCCTCTCTTGGTAGAGTTGTATTTTTGCTTGCATATTATCCTAGAACTTAAGTACAATTGAGAGGCTCTTGGTAGTGAAGCAGACAGAAAATTTTCTGTGAAAGATATTCACATCTTTTGACTTAATCTAGATCCCTCTAGCAAATAGGATTTAGCACACCTGTAATTATGGATATCCATTTCAAGCACAGAATTCAAACAAAAGTCATTTTACATGTGTAATGAATATGTAAACTAAACTTGGTTAGATTTGTTTAAAATATTTTCTCTGACATACAAATGAGTGTTTATATAATAATGAAGACATCTTCAACATTAGGCTGAAGATTCAATAAATAGCTTTATATTTAAGACACATATTTTTAGAGTGCCTGTTTACTCCACAGAAGGATAAACCACATTATGTAGTTGTGAAGAAATGTGGTGAAGGTACAAAATGATAAAGTAATAGAATGAAGTAACTGATTTTATTAAGTAGAATAGCAAACAACAGCAGTTTAAAAGCTTCAACAGATTTTGGAAAAAGAAGAAACCCAAAACAATACCAACAAATCAGATGAAAGAACAGAATAATCTTTGTGGCACAGAAAAATGTAAACTAATTTTTCAGTCACTACCCAACACTCTCCCATGGCATCTTTACTAATTTCCACACATCCTATTTCAATAAACACACATATATATATACATGTATTTAAATATATACTTCACTAAGTTTCTTCAGTAGTCTTTACCATAAAAAGGCTAGCAAAAAATTATAGCAGAACACATACATTCATGCTTAATTAGGGTTTTGATATTTGCTGATGACACCAACACAGATCCTCTCTGGATCTTACTGTCACCATGAATTAGTGATCAGGTAATGGTCACAGAATAGTGAGCAATTATTAGAAAATAACTTGACCCTAGATTCTACTTTTTCTTTGTTTTCTTAGTGCTTGATGTATGTACACATTCCTTGTGATTTGTAGACCATTTAAGCCATTCTAATTTTACTGTTTTTTTATGATATGGCCAAGACTGTGCCATATCTCATTGAAATCAGCATAAATAATAGTATTGCTCACTTTGGTGGGATTTAGATTTAGCCCCACTAAATAACAAAAATCCAGTTTCATTGAAAACAGACTAGAAAGTTGTGCAGCCTCAGTTATTTGAGGATTCAACAGCACTACTTCATACTATTGAGTTTCCACTAAATGTTTCCAAACTTGGAAGCAGAAACTCTGCCCAGTACTGCAGGTGACAAAGAAGATGAAGAGTGTAGAAGTAGAGACCTTCCTTTGCCTCTGGGGTGTCATATAGTTAGTTCTACCTACAAGCAATTGTCTGGAATCTGAAGGATTCCTCATCTCCCTTGCTGCCAGACTGCCCTGCAGACTGCCCCATTTACCTGTCCAGCATCTGATGAGAGGGTTCTGTCACTCATTCACATTCACTCCCATGTTTTTTTGTGGGCAGAGTCTTCTGGAAAGCACGCTGACGATGAAGGGATTCAGACACCCAGGAGCAGGATATCCTAGGTAAGAGCTTTCAGGTCATACTTGGGCCAGGCTGTTTAAGAGCCTCGTTGCCTTTACAGTGCAGTGCACACACTTCCAGAAGGTCTACAGAGCTCTACCATATATGTGATTTTTAAAATTTTAGGCAGATCTCTGATAAAATTTCCATTTCTCTACTGTATCAGTGGGACACAGCACCAGTTCAGTCTGCAATCACAGTGCAGTCTTTGTGATAAAGCAGTAGCTGCACGATATGCACTGGAATTCCCTTAGGATAAAAAAAGTCACAGCTAATAATTGCCTTAAATCAGGCAAAATTAGAATATCCTTTTCCTCACAAATGAGTCACACTTCCTGCACAGCTCTTTCTCTTGTTAAAAAAACACGCCTTTCATTTATGCCCTACAAATTAAAATGAATGGCTAGTCTCCTTCTCTCTGCTTGGCCTCTTCCAGAGTAACCATGTGTGGGCCTGGGGGCCTGGTCTTTGCAGTGCTATTTTCTGTGGCACATAATCTTTTTCATTGCATTTATAATTTCCTCCTTATACGTACCATAGTATGCTTCCATACACAAATTTTCAAACAAATTTATCCTACATGCAACTGTATATTCCAAAAATGTAATTAGTGTTCCAGATGAATGATATTTTTTTAATACAAATCCACTGTTCAGAGTATGTTTTCCAGTTCTCTCATAAATTCTAAGGGTGGCAGGAAAAGTTTTCCTTATGGTGTATTTATTTCTGACATTCTTTTAGTCTTCAATATCTTTTCTCATTCACAACCACCAAACTCAGTAGCCTGATAAGCCTGTTGAAAATAAGCACAAAATCTCCTTTGGATGGGTCCCAGTTCTGACATATCATTTTATGGAAGAGTAAGAAGTAGCTGAATGGAATATTCCTCTCAGAAGAGATGATAATTTTTTATGAAAATTGATAATGTGTGGTTCAGAGAGGAAAGGAAAAAAACTTTTTTTAAGAATCTATCACTCCATCTTGAAATTAAACATATCAGGTAAAAATAAGTTTGATACATACTTTAAATGCTAAGGCAGAAATCTTTGCACAGAGAAATTTTGAAAGCTTTGCTTCCTAAAGCATGATGCACAAGGAGCATGAAAATGAAGTATTTGGCACAAAATATTGTTACTGGAATAGAGACCAATCTTACATTAGGAATAGAAACCAAACTGACACCACCCCAGCAAGTCCTGCCTTATTCTTTTTCCCAATCTCCAGGGAGTTTTAGAAGCAGCTTTTATGGGAAGGTTACATATGTGAGTAGGTACCAAGTGAGCTTTCTAAGATCCCCTCTAAGTCTTAAAATAATAAGATGATAAATATTCTATGAGTGCTCAAGAATCTTACAAAATAGGCTGATGTAGATATTTTTTTTAAAAAGACAATTGTACCATTATAAGGATAATCATTTCATAAACAAGAAATGTCAGCTAATATCCTTTTAAAGCTGATCACTTGAAAGATTAATTTAGGTATGTACTAGTTTTGACTGGGATAGAATTAATTTTCTTCATAGCACCTTGCATGGTGCTAAGTTTTGGATTTGTGGTGAAAAACAGTGTTGATAGCAGTTGTTTCCTGTTGTTGCAGAGCAGTGCTTGCACTGAGTCAAGGCCTTTTCTGCTTCTCATGTTGTCTTGCCAGCCAAGATCTAGGGGTGCACAAGGACCTGGGAGGAAACGGAAGCGGAACAGCTGACCCAAATCAGACAAAGAGACATCCCGTGACACATGACATCATGCTCAGCAATAGAAGCTGAGGGAAAGAAGGAGGAAGGGTGAGACAAAGAGGAAGGGTGAGACATTCGTAGTGGTGTTGGTCTTCTCAGCAAAACTTTACACATTGTGGGCACTGCTTTCCTGGATATAGTTGAACATCTGCTTGCCAAAGGAAAGCAGTGCATTAATTCCTTGTTTGCTTTTGTGTGCAGCTTTTCCATTACCTATTAAACTGCCCCTTAATCAACTCACAAATTCTTGTACTTTCATCTTTTCAGTTCTCTCCCATATCCCACTGAGTATAGTGAGAGAGCATCTGTGTAGGGCTCAGTGGCCTGAAATACCCACAACAAGATATTTCAGTAGACTACCTTTTCTCTAATAGGTCAAAATAGGCAGTCTGTTAAGCCAAGATCTCAAGAGTGTCATGAAAGGCAAATGGCATCCCATACATACTTGTCAGCCAAAGACCCATGTAGGTCCCTTTGAGCCAGCTTGAGCTGCAACTCTCTTCAAGGAAAGAAAGCAGTCCAATGATTTCTTCCTTCTCTCTGCCAAAGTGAACTCTGCATCTTCATAAAACAAGTTGGCCAGAAATTCCACTAGCATCTTTCACATTATCTTTTATCACCTGTTCTAACCTCTATATGAGATTATGCCTCATGGCTTTCATCTTCACTCCAAGGAGTCCTAGAATGGTAGATGAAAAGGAAAGGTAACAGGAGGCAACATCAATAAACAGTAACAGACAACTGGAGATTCAACACTCTTGCTAGGAGGCAAGTTGAATTTTCAATTAATAGAAAGAACTATTGTTAAAACATGGGTAGAATTCCAAAAATCATGAATCGGTAATCTCTTCATAAATGATACAGTGCATATGTTTTCTATATGAACAGTCTTATGAAAGATTTATGGCTAATAACGTGAGCTTCAGAATTCTTGCTGCATTGACTAGCTGTATGGATTGTGCCCTTACTACCTTATTCTCACTAGTATGTGCATTTGCTTTAATTAACCGCTTTAGCCCACAGCTCAGACTGGACTCCACTGAGGTAGTCATTGTACACAGAAAAAACTTCAAAGGTTTTACAACCTTCCAGTGCAAGACATAATGTACAGTGGAAAACACACTGAAATTGAAAGGTTTGCTTAAAGCTGCAGAGGATATTCATGATTGAAATAATGCTAGAGCTCCCTCTCTAGCACCCTTTTGCTACAATATGTTTCCTCATAATTCTACCAATACTGATGTAGTATTAAAATGTTACTTTCTGCACATTCTAGCTTTTTTTTCCATAGAATATTCATGAACACTTTAAAAAAAAAGTTGACATACTTTTAAGAAAACAGCCATGGAACATAATGATTTTGATTAAATTTAATTTTTATTTGGACTTGGACAGAGTGCTTGTTACTGATTTTTCACAAAGATATATTTTTATAGGAAGAGCCATACATTGAATATGCATAATGAACATTATAATGATGGCATAATGCTATTTGAAAAGTTGACTAAGCATCTTAAATTTGGAATTAGATGTAAAACTGGTGAAGGTTAAAGGTATGCTTGGTACATCCCTGTAAGTGAACAGTAGCTACTCTCTCCAGTGCTCCCCATGGTTCTGATTCCCAAGACAACAACCCTGACAACCTCTTAGATCACATACACATATCTTGTGCTCCCACATCCCTTCTTATTTTTTTCCTCCCCAAGTAAATTGAGGCATAGGTGGGACAAAGTTAGAGTGTATAACCAGGAGCCAAGGCTGCCGTTCAGTCTGTAGTCAGTCTTTTCTTCCAAGTTTGTCTTGATGAGCAGCAATATTGCTGCATGATAAAACATCACCATTGTCATTTAAATCCTGAAATAATAAATGAACAGAGTGTATGCTTTTCATGTCTTGCTTTCTTCATGTTCATCAGGCATGTACCTTCTATCTCTGATCTTATTTACAAACAGAATAAAACAAAGAGAAACCAACAGAGAAAGAAATGTTGGGTTACAGCAATTATTTCACAGAATTTACAATGAGTTTCTTTTATTACTTTGTACTGAACCAAATTGCTTTTAAAACTTTTCCGTAAATTATGAGTTAGGTAGCAATGACAGATGGTATATCCACCTGCTTCTTGTTCCCTTAGTAACATCAATAATATTGTACAACTCTATAAAACAGCTTACACAAAGGGATTGTTGTCATCAGCCATCAATGTTTACAGGGCCAGAATAATAATGAGGTCTTACTGTGGACACTAAAGCACTTGCTGGATGCTCTTAGTTGTGGAGAAATCCCACTTAGAAAGAAAGATTAGAAGCTAAGGGGAGTTCTTTGTACAGCTCTAATTTTCAGTGTCCAATAACTAGAACTACAATATGCATGATGCGTTGTGGCAAACAGATCTTTCCAGTTACTTGTAAGCCAGAGAGTATGAATAATAAAGTATTCTTTCTGATTGACATTCATGCTAAATTTTCATCATAAGTGCTTTCATATTTATTTATTCTGATTGCCTGTGCAGATTTATCTGCAGGGACAGTGATTTGGTGATTATGTAACTGGCCCTTTAAAGATAAAGGAATCAATGTGGCAATTTTGAAACATTATCTTCCCTGAGTTATTCTGGTTGTGCAGAGGGCTCAGTGCAGGTCTGCAGATGGCAACACCTTTCTGGACATACCATATAGGAACACCTTTCTGGCTCTCCCTGCAGCTAAATTTCAAAACTGCAATGGATTGGAAGTTTTAGGGGGATAATATTTATAATCAGTTCATTCTGTTTTGACAGCTGAGTCTCCCTGTTGAGACTTGGTTCTGTGAAGCACACCCTCTGCCTTGGTGCTCCTGCCTGTAGTCCCTCCCCCTTGTATGAGATGTGACTGTTTCCTCACATCTCAGGTCCAGTGGCCAGCTCGGGGCTGTGCCCTGCCACCACACTTTGTATCCCTCCTGTCACCACCTCTGTATTTTCTTCTTCCCAGAGTGCATATTTGTAAAATACTACGGCCTGCCAGCAATGTGCTTCTGCTTCACAAAAAAAATGTCAGCTGTGCAGGATGACACAGCAGCGAGCTGCAGAACAGCCTTCAGGGATTGTTAGTCTGAATGTCGCTGTTAGTCTGAATGGTGTGACGGCATTTTTTGGGGAAGCACAGCTCTCCTGCAGGCCTATTGGACCCTGGTGGCTGAGAATTCTCATGATTTTCCTCTTCTGCAACAGTACTCAGGCTGCAAAGAGACCTCCTTCCTCTTTCATTTCAGTGTTCATTCTGACCCTCTTGGCCCCCTCTTACAGCATTTAGCTCACAGTGCTTTTGTACTGAAGTTAATGGTGTTTCTTTTGCTATCTGGTGATAGGAAGAACATTCGCTCCCACAAATTAATTACACTACAGAATGGCAACACATCTGGATACTGCTGGTAACAACAACATTGTGGTGGAAATTGTACAAAAATTAAATTTTGTAGGGAGAGTTCAAGTGTGTGGCAATGTTTTCCGAACTCCATGCTGACTGATACAATTGAAGGAAAGAAAATGCTACCGTTAAAGGAAAAAATGTTTTTGAAAAAGAAATTCTTTGACCCAATGTATTTTTTTATATTAGAATAATCAGTTTTGAAAAGATTTTTTTTCCATCATATGCAGAAAAAAATCCTTACCCTTTACAGAGGAATTCCTACTTGGACAAACATGATTATACATTTCTGTAAGACAGTTTTCTTCTACAAAAGCTAATCTTTAAATAAGATCTTGAAATGATCTCTGGAGCTCACAGGCTTTTCCACAAAATTGCTGGAGAGATATAAGTTTCTCGAGGAAAATATAGGGCAATGACCTAATTTAGAGGTGTATCTTTTTATTTATTAGGGAGAATAAGTAACAGAATAGATAAGAAATTAAACTCAGGTGTCAAAGACTGGTGTCCACAGCTACCTCTGGGGATATCAGATATTAATGCAAAAGGGAAAAAATGCAAGAATATGAGGAAAACTACCCATCAAGGGAATTCTTTAGAAATAAAAATGTCCTTAAATAGTATTATCTTTTTTGAGAGGTGTCAGACTTATTTTCAGATAGAGAATTTGGGTTTACCAGTTACTCTCTGTTGACAGAACAAGCATTCTTATAAGCTATACAGGATAAAAACAGATAAAGGATCCTTATTACAGTAAACAGCTGTGAGGAAAGGTTTATATAGCCTGTCATCTCACAAGCACATTTATTTTTATTATTATTTTTATTTGAAGAACAGTAAAAAAAAGTATTAGTCACCAAAATAATAAAAGAGCATATATTACTGAGAAATTTCAAGGTATTTTCATAAGGTTAAACACAATTTTCTTTCATTAATATTTCTGCATTTCTTGCTGAAACTTAGTTATCATCAATAAAGAAATGACAAGAAAATAGAAATGATAAGATTTGCTGAAATTTTTTTTTTATCCTCTTGCATCTAACTTCTTTTTGGACACGAGAATTCATGACAGAATGACAGGAACAAAGAAATCATAGTAGAATTTGATCTTAGTACTCATCTTTGCTTACAGAAAGATGATTCATTTTTTGAGTATATATATATATTGCTTTAATGAAACTCAGTTGTCAGCTCCTGATCACAACATCAGTACTGCTACCTCTTCATGACAGTCTGTCACTATGCATAGAGATCTAGAGTATTTCCATTTTAGATGACATGCTGATTACAGCCAGTCAGAATCTTACAAACCAACAGAAAATGCTAATTTTTGTCCCCTTCATCTACAAAAAAAAAAAAAAAAAAAAAAAAAGGTTCAATTTCTGACATTCAAAAATACTTCAGTTTTAGTTTAAGCTACTTTTTTTCCTTCAGAGTGTCTCATAGACAAGTGGAGGTGATGCTGTCTTTGGAGCATTATTGTACAAGCAGTCTGTATATTATTAGAAAATAAGGCTGACAAACAAAATGTTCATCTATCCTATTGCAGTGAAAGTTAACTGAATTCGTATTTTGTACAGTCTGACCGTTTATGGGGTTACCCTCTTGTGCTCTGAGCAACTTACAGGATATTGTAGCAACTTATAGTCATAGAGCCTGATTTAGTGATTGGCAATCACCACAACCACACAGCAGGGCTGTTGGAACTACATGATCTTTACGGTCCCAAGCCATTCTATGATTCTATGATTATCCTGATGCTATCCTGAACTGCTAATGCTTTTACAGGCATATACTGTCAAGTTGCGCTCCTGACTATCTTGGCTACAAGGCTTTTGGTTATCACAGAGCAGAGACAACAATCCAGATAGGCTGAGAATATCTGTGGAGAGATCATTACCTCTGCAAGACAGCAAGGAAGCTGTGATAGAAGTAAATTATAGGCACAATTAAAGTCAAGGATTTGATTTCATATAGCTGGAACATTGACAATGGCATCTGACAGCATATAGTATTGTCATCTACCTGTAGGCCTCATGAAAAATCTAGTCAGTGGCATAGTATCTCTGAGAGGAGATGATGAAAGGAAGAACATTTCTCTTTCCCCTACCACAATTTCATTTTTGTGAAAGGATAGCTTTTATACTGAATTGCATGTTTTGGAGAGAGCAAAGAAGAAAGCTTCTTCTGAGTTTCCTCATTGCAATATGATATTCCTTAAGTATAACAGAAAATGCCAAAGGGAAACAAACACTGCAAACTATTCTCCCTTCTTCTGATCTGAGACCACTATTTATTACAGCCAGATTTCTATTAAATTGAAGAATGAATAAAAGTGTAATCCCAAAAAGCAGGTAACTACTCTGCCATTTGTTTCCCAAATAAAACATTGCCCCGTGTTTTAGAGATCCAAGGAATTTTGAAGATGCACAGATAGAACTATTTCCTTCATCCTTCCCCATTGCAGTTTATTTAATATAATTACTGTTAGATTGTGATTAGAGATATGAATGAACAAAAATTAGTTTTCCAACATATATTCCACCCCATTTCAGTTATTTTTTCTTCCCATATGGAAGTATCCTTTGAATTCAAAAGACATTGTCAAAACTAGACAGTTGACCAAAACTTTTAACATTAATATTACTAAACTGACAATGTGGACAAAATCAAATTGTCTTTAGAAGAAGAAGATGGGATGGGATAAGAAAGGGAATAGCTTTCACTTTCTATTTATCTTCTTAAAGAGTTAAATATTTCCATTCTCACCTAACTCAGTGTAGGTTCAGATCTTTTCCTAAAATAACAATATTCTAGTTGCTGTTCAGAATGGAGAATAGAAGCCGAAGGTAAAAGAATACATTATGTTTGCAGCAAAGTGGCCCAGACAAAACATTTCCCATGCATTGCCATACAATTCAAACTTAAGAAATTGCCAAAAATCTTTTTTTAAGATCCTTCCAATTAGATCATTAACTTAAAATTGTTATTTTGACAGCTGTATAAGCCAATGAGCATTGGATGAGTTTTCAAGATTATGAAGTTTGGTGAAGATTTTTGAAAAGCCAGAGAAAATGTGTTATTTGAAAAACCTAAATAACAATAAAATTCATTGGGAAAAATGCCTACATTTAATAGAATTCAGAACACAGCAGAAAATCATGTGCAAGAGGGGCTTGCCTGATCCTATGTTATTTGCTGCTAGAACTGAAGAGATGAAAATATAAATATATTGGAAAAAAAGTTTCCTAAAGTTAACAAAATCATTCTGTTACACTAGTAGGAGGGGGAAGAGTGCATTTAACACAGCCTACTAAAATTTCCTTGTTCTTTTGCAGCTATTTTTCTTTTTGCTCCAGTATTTCAACCTTTTCCTTTCATGAATTTTCATTCTTCGTACCTCACATATCCTCATCTTAATTCCCTTTTAGCTAACTCCAAGAGTTGGTTGCTAGAAGAGAAAAAATATTAAGCTTTATTTATTGTCATGTACAAAAAACTGTTCTCGTCCCCTGTCCCCTCCAGAATATAGTTATTTCTACAGTATCTCTCTTTTTGCAGACAACTTCTTTTCCCTTCCTTTCTCCTCCCAGTTTTTATTCGCAGAGGCCCCAGTAGTGTCTTAGTTTCTAACAGAAGTTACGTTTCTCATAGTGTCNGAGGGGGGAGGGTGAGTGAATAACTGTGTGGAACTTAGCTATCTGCTGAGTCAAACCACAACAAGTAGCTACAGATATAGTCACTAATGAGGAAACTATTTAACAGAAAATGCCAATTCTGCCCACATGCATATGAAAAGCTCCCTTGGTATTGTACTTGAAATTCTGTTCAAACAACAAAATAAGAAATCACAAGTCAAGAAATCTGTGGCTTACAGATTTTTAGTGCAACGTAGATTTTTGTTGATGTTAAGGTCTATCTTATTTCCTCAGCTGAGGTAAAACAAACTGAATTAAGAGTACTGCTGCAATATGAATCTTACACCAGTTTTCACAGGGAAATCAATTCAAGTCCAAACCATACTAGCAGTACTGTACCTGCTTAAACTTCTGTAATAGCTCCTGTTAATAATTTTCTACATGAAATGAAGGCAAAATGGATGCAGAATATTATCATACTGTCTGTCTCTAGTGCAAAGCATCAGAAAGCTATTGGTAAAATAAATATTCCGTACCCCTGTCTGAAAGATTGAGATAAAACAGAACAGAATCAGCAATTTGGCCAGCTATAGATCTTTTCTTATATAAAATATGACTGCAATAAATGGCAAAAAAAAAAAAAAAAAATTTGGGGGAGACGTATGTGTACTAAATATAGGTCATTTGCAGAGGAAAGCAAAAGTCTTCAGTAACAATAAAAGTACAGATTTGATTACTATGGAGAATCACATTTTTGTTTCATAAAATCTTTGCAGCATTCATTGCTTGGCCTTTGCACTAGAAGCAGATGAATGGTTATTTTGAGGGTCTCTGACGGTATAAGAAGTGTGTCATGAACTGCATTTTTCAGAAGCAATTTAGAGCTTTAAGTAAAAAAAAGTAAAATAAAATAAAGCCAACAGGAAAAGACACAAGTATATATGTGAGTACTGGCACAAGCTTCCGGAGAAGTCTTCATGAGTTTTAGAAAGGTAATAGAACAAGATTTCAATGTGTTTTCTGTGTAGCAGTAACTGAGTAAATTTCAGCTCAAGTAAAAAGGAGCTTTTTGTGCCAAATATGAATTACTTTTCCCTTTCTTCTCTCCCTGTCCTTTTGAAAATCATACCTATTGTATGTGTCAGTTGTACTCTGCAAAGTACTGAAAGCTTCTGCTCCCACTTAACACTAACAGACAAAAGGTTTGTGACAGCCTTGAAAGTGGTACATGCCCATACTCCTCTCATATGCGTCATCTTGTAGGATAAAGTCTGGAGCTTTCTTTTTTTCTCAACACCTCTCAGAAGTAAGATGTTTTTCAAGGTGATGGTGGTATTTGTTCACGTTGGGATTGGGGCAGAGGGGTACAGTGCACATCTGGTTCCTAGAGTCCTTGCCAGAAAAACACGTCTGGCAATCTCAAGATCTCAAGATTGGATTTAGTGCAGAAATGATTAATTAAACCAGTTTTAAATAATGCATGGCAAAAGCCTAATCCTGTACAAATAACTAAATGTCTCTAGTACTAAGACCTAATGGTGGAGCAGTCAGACTTGTACGGTAGTTGCTCATTGCCTAATTTCATGTCATTGTGTGGGTACAAACAGAAAAGATGAATGTCCATTTGTAACAGTTGCTGCCCCACTGTTTTTTACAACAATTTCCCAGGAGTTTTATGGAAGCATGCACTGCTTTTGCCCACTGGATGAAACTGCACTCCAATCACCACAGCAAGATAAATCCAAAGAGTTTGACTTGTTAAAACCTAGCAAGTGCTTAACTGCCTCTGTCAAATTCAACTACAAACACAAGCGTTAATATAAGCTGGTTTTTGAGTGTTCTAGCTCCATTTTCCCTAAATCATTTTTAAAAGAGTAGCAGTAAGTTCTTGAAAAGCTCAAAAGAGAGATGGGTCTCTGCACCCACTGTTCTGTAAGTACTCCTTTACCACGCCCTCTGAGTGGAAAGTATACCTCCTGTAGTGACTATCTCTTCCTTGGCTTGATCTAATCGAAACACAGTGCCATGCTGTACAACTGATGGGAAGTCAGCCTGAGGTTGATTATATTAAACGTCAAACAAATATAGAAAGAATTCCTGGATACGAAGAAATTCAGCCCATGTATTCTCAGCTACATGTATTTTCATTGCAGGGAAACTGTCAAACAATAGCTTATTTGTTGTTTGGTTTTTTAATTAAAAGCAACAGAAACAAAGAGGAACAGAGGAAATTGATTTTGTCTTGTTACTTTCAGTAGCAAAGATTCTATATATTATTGCTCCCAAACTCACACCTGACAGCCAACAAAACAATGTTTTCAGATTTGATTTAACAAACCAGTAAAATCCCTCTGGTAGTACTATCCTTGAAAAGTGATGACATTTTATTCTTATTTACTCCTCTCTGGAAGAATAAAGGTGAACTTATTTGAGAGCTGTAATCATAGGAGAGAGTGAAACAAGTGTAAGACAAGGAAAGAAAGGGAGTATGTAAATCAAACTATTTAGCCTACAGTAAGTTCAGATGTGGTTCTTGGGGTACTTTTCCTTAGGTGAAAGTGAAGCCCTTGTTTTGCCCTTCAAGTGTAGATTTAGATTTGTAATTTGAAATGTGTCTGAAATCCACAAAACTTTCAAATAGTACTTCAGATTTACCATTTCCCTTCTACAAGACAGCAATTGTTTTTTAAAGTCAACTTTCAAGTCTAGAAGTAAGAATTAACTATACTACCCATAATTGGACCTCTAGGCAATAGGTGGATTTCTTATCTAACAAATTAAGAAATGCAAGAAAAATATGTTAATTATTAGACCAAGAGTGAGATTTCTTATGACAAATTTTTTTCATTTGTTTTCAGTCATAAAAAAGTTAAATTCTCTAATTGTAAACAAATTCCTTTCACAGGCTTGCCTTTAAGTTACTACAGCAATTGTTGCTATAATTAGAAATATTTATGAAAACAATAGCTACAAAACTCCATGCTGTTATCTCTCCCTTTGATATATTCAAGGACTTGAAAGTATGGGAGGTATTTTCTTACCACATCTCAAAAGCAGATTGAGACTTGCAAGCAGTATTCTGGAATCATACAAGACCAGCCGTGCCACTCAAGCACTTTTTCAGTAACAATAAAAATTCTTTAAAATAGTTTGTAATATTTTAGAAATGGAAGCTGTTGAAAAAACTATGAGATTAGTCAGTAGCTTTTTCTAGAGAATGTTGTATTCTGATTTTATATATAATAAATGTAGAATAATGTCAAAAATAATTAAGAAAACAAATAACAAGAAAATATTTCAAGGTAACATGGAGGCTACGAAAGAACAATGCCATTTGTTACCACATCAAAAACATGACTTGCACTGTAGTTTTGCAATTTAAGATTTTATTAAAAAAAAAAAATAAAGATCAACCTGTTTCTAGTTATAAGATCTCTACTGTTGGTTGACTCTGGTAGGCAACTGAGCCCAACAGAGCTGCTCAGTCACCTCCTCAAATGGGAAGGGGAGTGAGCTCAAAAAGGTAAAAGTGAGAAAACTTGTAGCTCAAGACAAAGTTTAATAGGTAAAGCAAAAGTTGTGCACACAAGCAAAACAAAACAAGGAATTCATATACTGCTTTCCATTGGTGGGCAGAAGTTCAGCCATTTCCAGGAAAGCAGAGCTCATCATTTATAACATCTGCTTGGGAAGACAAGCACTCCTACTTCCTCCTTCTTTCCTACAGCTTTTATTTCTAGCACAATCTCGTATGTTATAGGATATTCACTTGGTTATTCTGGCTCAGATGTCCTGACTGTGTTCCCTCTCAGCTTCCTGTGTACCCTCAGCCTACTCACTTGCAAAGCAGTGCAAGGAGCAAAAAAAACCCTTGACTTTCTTTAAGAACTGCTCAGCAACAACTAAAACATTGCTATCACAAATAAGAAACTTAGCACCATGTAAGCTGCTATGAAGAAAATTAACCCAACCAAAATTAGTACAATATTTTTGTTTCATTTCAAAAGAAATATGCACACATAAAAGAAAGCACATACCCAATGTATCAAGATAATACCAAGATATATCTTGTTAAATTATTATTTATTATTGATAAATAAATGTATATCCATGCATACATGCAGTGCCTGTAACAGGAATGTATTTCATGCATGGAACTTACTTTAGATCTTCACAAACTCTAGTAGTCTCGAGTAACTTCAACCTACAAAATTACATCACTGGATGTTTATATATAGGGTAAAACTGGCAGGCAAATCCTGCCACATTTAAACCCCTGCCTCTAAACAGTGCATTGATTCAATGAGTACTCCTAAATAACCTCTTTCTGAAAGGAGCCAATTACCTCTGCTTTCACCAGCTGCCATTGTGAGCATACAACAGCATGTGAAAGGGAGAAAACAGCAATTCTAAAACACAGGTGAATCCACAAAGCAAAAGTGGTGAAAACTGTAAATCTGGTTTCAGCCTATTTCAAGCTGCAAAATAGCTGCAAAATAAGACAAATCACATGTGTATCAAAGCAGAGCTGGGGTTAAAACATGAAAGGGGGCAGGGACTCAAACATTTGAAAAAACTATTAAGAAAGGCATTAGAATCCAGTAGGAATCATGACAATAAATGTATTTTCAGAAATACATATAGAAAAACACAATAGCAGCTAACAATTCCTTACCAGTATGAAAGCTGGGGAGAAGAAGCTAAGACAGCTAAAAATGGTTTTTTATTGTCCGTTACCAATGTCTTCAAAAACAACATGACAGGAATATAACAGCCCTGAGAAGGGGTTTTATTGAAGTTAGCAGTCAAAGAGCAAGGTGAAAATCAGTTACTCCTGGTTGTTTTCACCTCCTCTGACCTTTTAGTTGAGGTAGCTTGGGAATATATGAGCAAAAGGTTCCCCTGACCTCAAAGACTATGCTTCAGGCCAGCAGAGACCACAAGATATTTCCAGTATGCCCTCTTGCCCAGAGCTATCTCAGCTGTGAGGAAACAGTTTGTTCAGGTCGTTCTCCTCTAGGACCTGGAAACCACCCAAGGAGGGAGATGGCACCACCTCCCTGAATTCTGCTGATTTTATCAGGAACTCACAATTGTTATGTAAACACAGATACAGTACCTACTGCATACCATTCAACATCCATTCATTGATTTTATAAGTGATCTGTGGTTAAACAAGTAATTCTGAGTTTGGAGAGAGTTTGTCAGCTGCGGAGCATAAGGCCTTATAGTATTAAGTTGATCCATGAAAATTATTCAACAAATTTGAATAGTTGCCGTGCTTTGAGTCATGCAGCTGAAGAGTCCTAGACATCACTGGATCAATAAATCATGACCATCACGGCACAGGAACTGTAATCACCTCTATATTGAATCTGATGTCAGAGCATGGGGAAAGATACACTAAGCCAGTGGTTAGTCCAACAACCACATTTCATGACTATATATTGAAGATTATTACAAAAGATATAAGACTACTAGGGAGGTCATGACAACATCTTTGCATTTCCTTCTCCTGCTACTCCCCATTATTTTTAACATGTAGGAATATCATACATACTTCAAATAATTGCCCCAGGGCCTATCTTTTACCTCTTTCCTCTTTCCTTCAAATTTTACACATATTTCAAGACCATTAAAAATTAATTTCAGCCATTAAACTGCAATAAAACAGTGAAATCCACATCTTAAATATTACTGAGAAGGGAATTCTTGGAAAGAGAAGCAACATTATTACTATTAGCTGTGTAGCACTTCTGGCTGTCTTTGAATAGATTGAAGCTACTGTAGTGAAATGTTGTTCAAAATCCACAGCTGTACTATTTTTGCTCTTGAATGCAACACAGAGAGGTGGTACAGCTAATTATTACCTTATTCACATTTAAAATGTGGTAGAACGTAGTTATGACAGCCTGCTGTTCACAATACACTACAGCAGTCCTCAACTTATTTTTGCAAATGAAATGACTCATGCTCTGTTCTCACTGGTATTCCTTAAATACCAGGTAAAAATTGAAGTTGCCCCGCAGATAATTTAAGATGGAGTTAGTAACTAGTTTTATAACAATCTCTTTTGGAAAAACTGAAGAGGGAAGTTTTCATTAGGGATAAAACCTCACACTATTAGACAGAGAATGGCTTTGAAGGCAGAAAATAGTCCTTTTCTTGAACAACAAAAATAATCAACTCATCAATGTTAGAGTTATTCAGATCAAACAGAAAGAATTTGAAGTCTTACTTGTTATAGCATAGGACTCTATACCCAAGTCCACAATTATAAGCATTCAGTACCTATGGTCACTGCTGAGCACTTTTCTGCCTCTGAGGAATAACATTTCCTAGCATGCTGAAATTTCACATGGAGAGGTTACGTAGTTATATCACAACTGTTCAGTTCTTTTGTACCTTATATAAATGAAACCTAATTAGTATTAGCTCCTATAATTGTTGGTCCTGAAATGAAACATAATTACAATGAATAATTTAACATAATTTAATTGGATCTTGGGAGCCCTTTTATATAAAGTGAGTATATATGACTATTTACAAAATTACATTCTGTCACTTGTTATTTACACAAAAGTGTAACTTATGCTTTGCCATAATTAAAGGCACAATTGCAGAAATATAATTGTAGCCAAAAAAAAAAAACCCACCCCAGTATATTTCATGGAATGGTAAGATCAGATCTTTTTTCATGTCTGGATGTCCTCTTCCCTCCCCTCAGGAAAGGAAAGGAAAGGAAAGGAAAGGAAAGGAAAGGAAAGGAAAGGAAAGGAAAGGAAAGGAAGCGCTGAATTAGTAATTTTGTTTTTCCTTGATTTTAATGGAAGATTTTCTTCGGTCTTCTGCTGAAACTCTGTCATTCATCATATCCCAGTAAAGTGGGTTTTTTTGAACAAAATACTCTTTAGTGATTATTTTTCTTATTACTCTCCCTTTGTGGTATTTTTGACCTAACATGGAGGTTGGTGAAGGAGGATGTTGGTCAANGAAAGGAAAGGAAAGGAAAGGAAAGGAAAGGAAAGGAAAGGAAAGGAAAGGAAAGGAAAGGAAAGGAAAGGAAAGGAAAGGAAAGGAAAGGAAAGGAAAGGAAAGGAAAGGAAAGGAAAGGAAAGGAAAGGAAAGGAAAGGAAAGGAAAGGAAAGGAAAGGAAAGGAAAGGAAAGGAAAGGAAAGGAAAGGAAAGGAAAGGAAAGGAAAGGAAAGGAAAGGAAAGGAAAGGAAAGGAAAGGAAAGGAAAGGAAAGGAAAGGAAAGGAAGCGCTGAATTAGTAATTTTGTTTTTCCTTGATTTTAATGGAAGATTTTCTTCGGTCTTCTGCTGAAACTCTGTCATTCATCATATCCCAGTAAAGTGGGTTTTTTTGAACAAAATACTCTTTAGTGATTATTTTTCTTATTACTCTCCCTTTGTGGTATTTTTGACCTAACATGGAGGTTGGTGAAGGAGGATGTTGGTCAATAGCTGACTACAGAAACCAAACGTGATAAAAGAAGTACCAAATTAGAGCTGAAAGTTCCTCGGAAATCAGTTGAGATGCATCTTTTTAGCATACCTGCTAATAGTCATAGTGTCAATTAATTAATTTTTCTGATTATGTACATCCAGGGTGCATCACCAACACAATTACTATAGGAGGCTCAATCATGGAATACAACCAAGCAAACTGAAAAATCTCTTAAGAAATGTCTTCCTTACAAGCAGCATTTTCTTTTTTAGAAAAATTGTTGACTACTGTTTATGTTTTCTTACTAATACTGGAGAAACCAAATGCCATGGAAGAAGCAACGGTCTGTTGTGGCTGTTGAGCCACTTAGCTGGCTCTGGGGACAAAGATCACACTGTGTATGTGAGCAATAGAGACAGTGCAGGTCCAAAGCCTACAAGTCATGCTGAGAGCAGCACAGCATGGAGAGCCATACCATGAAGAGGAAAGAGAAACTCTATGCAAGGAAGATAGTAGACTGCAGAATTAATTTAGTCTCAGAAACACAC
This sequence comes from Penelope pileata, assembly GCA_013396635.1. Classification (NCBI taxonomy): domain Eukaryota; kingdom Metazoa; phylum Chordata; class Aves; order Galliformes; family Cracidae; genus Penelope; species Penelope pileata. The sequence goes on along the minus strand of WBMW01004102.1, from coordinate 20,666 downwards.
AGTTGGTTTTACTAAGACGAAGGCTGGGTTTAAGCACTAGCTGCAAGGATACTGTGGGAAAGCAGAAGGAGGCAAATAAATGTCTATTTCTGTTACACGTTATTTCAACGCTTTGAGCTTGTTCTCTTTGAAAAGGTTAAGAGATTTCTTATAATGCCGATTTATGATTTATATTATTTATCTTAGTTTTAAAACATTTAATAGTGGAGTATATTATCAAGTAAAATATTATTTCTGAAGGGAACCTCAAACCAGAATCTCAAATCCGACAAAGTACAATTTAAGGCACTCTAGGACAAGTAAGCCTTCAGATGTTTTCAGTGGATATACTCAGAAGCCACAATTTAATCTTTTATTCCACCTATTGAGCCAAAACTGCAGCCTGATATACATGCATGTATTCCTACTTCTGTATTTCTATTTCCTTCAGAAAATACTTTTGGGGCGGGAGATAAATACATGCTAATATTTTGTTTGTATACAAGTTAAATTGAAATTGGAAACATTTCTTTTAGAGCTGTATTATGACTGGGTTCAGTGATCTCAGAATTTTTGCAATTCTGAATAAAATAAAATGAAATAAAACTCATATTTTCCTTTTGTTCTTTTTTCTGCCCTGGGAAACCATCACTGAATTATTCAATGTGTTGTGTTGCACACCACCTGACTAAAGACAGAACCAGATACAATACAATTCTGCCTTCTACCTCAATTTTTCACATTAAGTTCTACTTCATTGGTGATCACTGCATCTATCTACTGGCAGAAGAAAAAGAAAGAAGAAAAAAGACATTTTGGTTTGTCTTCTTGCCTTTTAGATAGTAGATTTCACTTTTTAAATGTTTTGCTATCAAGCATGCCCAAAATGAAAGTAGCTTTCCAAGTCCTGTGTTCCTGAACTAGCAAAGTCTTATAATTAGAAATAGTTGAGAAGATCTATTAATATTTGTTTACCTATCTTCCTATATCACTTAAAACAAAAGACACTTCAAAGTAATTGAAAATCTCTTCTTTTATTATCATATTCATCTATGTAAAAATCTGTTTGCTTAATATCTGTTAACTCTATTGATGTACAAGATATTTAGTTACATAACCTGACCAGTTTGCAAACAGATATGTGCGTACATGACATATACTGTGACATGATACTGTGAACTGGTATTCGTATGACTAGGCTGTTTTGACAGATTTCAGATGAAGGCAGCAGGTACTGAATGTGACATGGCTTCCTCCTCATACTTCCAGTCAGACAAAATGTTAAAAATATTTCAATTCTTCTTAATGAATAATTGAGCCCAGCTTTCCAAACAATCAATAAAAATAAATATAAAGCACTCTTTGGATCTTTTGAAGCTGGGGAACAGTCATTTGAAGAAATTGTTATTTCATGCAGCTTAATACAATGTTAATTTGTCAGACAAGGAGTTTAAAATCAAAGCATATATGGATCTTAGGTTATTATAAGTCACTACTCTTACAACAAGATGTTAACTTCAGGGCAAAACTTTACAGGAAACAATCTGTATGTAAGGGTAATGATGCATCATCTGACAAGAGGCAAAAATAGCTTCTGATGACTGCAGAAGATCACTTACAGCTACCAAGTTACAGTGACAAGATACTGGTTGGAGATGTTGTAACACAGATCACAGAATCATTGGAAGGGACTTCTGCAGATCATCTAGTCCAACCCCCCTGATAAAGCAGGTTCCCTACAGCAGGTTGCAGTGGAAAGTGTCTCAGGTGGATGTAGACTATCTCCAGAAGAGGATACTCCACAACCTCTCTGGGCAGTTTGTTCCAGTGCTCTGTAACCTCATCTTTCTCTTCAACACACATGCCATCAGGAACTCTATACTAACTTTCCCAATATTTTTTTCTCCTGCAACCGCAACTGCTCTTCACATACCCCTCAAGAAGATGGGCTGAAAGGTGGGCCTGGGGAATCATAGAATCATAGAATCATAGAATGGTTCAGGTTGGAAGGGACCTTAGAGATCATCTTGTTCCAACCCCCCTGCCATGGGCAAGGACACCTCCCACTAGACCAGGTTGCCCAAAGCCCCATCCAGCCTGGCTTTGAATACTTCCAGGGAGGGAGCATCAACGACTTCCCTGGGCAACCTGTTCCAGTGTCTCACCACCCTCACAGTGAAGAATTTCTTCCTTATATCCAGTCTAAATCTACCCTCTTCCAGTTTATAACCATTACCCCTTGTCCTGTCATTATCTATCCTTGTAAAAAGCCCCTCCCCAGCTTTCCTGTAGGCCCCCTTCAGGTACTGGAAGGCTGCTATCAGGTCCCCCCGCAGCCTTCTCTTCTCCAGGCTGAAGAGTCCCAACTCTCTCAGCCTGTCCTCGTAGGGGAGGTGCTCCAGCCCTCTGATCATCCTCGTGGCCCTCCTCTGGACCCGCTCCAACAGCTCCACATCCTTCTTGTGTTGGGGGCCCCAGAACTGGACACAATACTCCAGGTGAGGTCTCACGAGAGCAGAGTAGAGGGGCAGAATCACCTCCCTCGACCTGCTGGCCACGCTTCTCTTGATGCAGCCCAGGATGCGGTTGGCCTTCTGGGCTGCAAGCGCACACTGCCGTCTCATGTTGAGTTTCTCGTCAACACACACCCCCAAGTCCCTCTCCTCAGGGCTACTCTCAAGCCATTCTCCGCCCAGCCTGTATGTGTACTTGGGATTGCTCCGACCCAGGTGCAGGACCTTGCACTTGGCTTTGTTGAATTTCATGAGGTTGGCATGGGCCCACCTCTCAAGCCTGTCCAGGTCCCTCTGGATGGCATCCCTTCCCTCTGGCGTGTCGACTGCACCACACAGCTTGGCATCATCTGCAAACTTGCTGAGGGTGCATTCGATCCCACTGTCCATGTCCCTGACAAAGATGTTAAACAGCACTGGTCCCAGTACCGATCCCTGAGGAACACCACTCGTCACTGGGAAGCAATGTCCTTCCCTCTATAAGAGAAGATCAGGTTTGCAAACACCCGAGGAACACAAACATCCACAGGTCCTGATCAGATGCATCCTAGAGTCGTTAGGGAACTGGCTGATGTAGTTGTCAAGCCGTTCTCAATGATATTTGAAAAGTAATGGCAGTCAAGTCCCTGATGACTGGTAAAAAGGCAAAATCACACCTGTTTTTAAGAAGAGTAGAAAGGATGGCCCAAGGAACTACTGAGCTGTCACCCTCACCTCTGTGCCAGGGAAGATCATGGAACAGATCTTCCTGGAAGCTATGCTAAGGCACCTGAGAGAGGGGGAGGTGATATGAGACACCCAACATGGCTTCACCAAGAGCAAGTCCCACCTGACCAACCTAGTGGCTTTCTGTGATGGTGTAACTGCATCAATGGACAAAAGAAGAGACATTGATGTCATCAGTTTAGTTGGGAGCAAGGTTATAATGTAATCATCAAAGGCATGAAAAATAAAAAACTAAATACTTTAGTATTCTTTGGAAAATCAGCTGCCTAAGAACTGGTGCTGGATCAACAAGCACTGCATGTGTAATAGCAATCCAAGAGAGCTTTGGAACACATATGGCAAATAGTACAATATTTCCATCCTAATTCAAGCAGAGTTATTGGTATTGATTAGATGGAGGGAGAAGTAGTTGGCTGTTGCTAACTTTAGACATTATTAAAATTACATAAAACAAAATGATTCACACAATTATTAAACTTTTTTCTTAGTATGAGTACTTTTTGTAAAGTTCCTATCTATAAGAAATTCTCCTGCAAAACTTGGTATATAATTTGTTTGAGACATAAAATAGACACTTCTTTGAATAAGTGGCTTCACCATGCTCCTTCTTACCATAGCATCTTTTTTTACATGTATTCTTCAAACACAGACACTAGATTTAGCAGAAATAGAAAGCTTTCTTAGTCTTTGTTTTTGTCTGAACTGTACTCTTCAATGACACCAGGTAACACCAGCAGGAGGAGATTAAATCCAGCACCCTACCAGAGTCAAAGTTGTTACAGCTCCATGTTAGAAGGACTGACTAGTGGTAAGGTTAAGCATGCATTACCAGTGGACGCACACACAGAAACACACATATACATGCACCGCATGTATGCATGGCTGGCCATACAAATCAGCACAGGCAGACACATGCAGCACTCACAAGAATACGAGCAGGACCAGCAGCTCCATCCTGCTCCTCTTTCTTGCTGATTGTGTTTGAGGTCTGCGGTGGGGAAAATGTATGTGTATACATATGTACAGGCTGGATCTCCCCAGCGGCTGGGCTCAGGCACCCAGACTGCTGAGTAGCTGCCCCTAGATCCCAGTCTCCCCCACTGCTTGATCTATGCATACAAACCCCTGAGACCACACTGCACTCCAGTGGCTCATGTAGCCTGGCACATATACACGTGCCTCCCTCAGGAAAAGTTAGAAATGGAACTTCTTTAGAAGGATAGACAGGATAGATTATGCTGACAAACAGGTGCAGGGCACAGCCAGATCTGCACGTTGACGAGCCCTTTGTGCATGCAAACCAATCATTTTATCCATTTATCACTCTGTTTTTCTATATTTCTTCCTCTACACACCATATAGATCCCATAAGATTCCTGCCTTCAATTCTTCCCTAAACTATACCACAATCATTCCTGTGGTATGCTGAAAAAATCTTCCTCTGCATGCCAAAATTGTGACCCCTACTCTAAGTAGTGACCCCCTGATTCTGGGAGGTGCCATGGAGAGCTGCTGCTGGTGGTTGCTATCTCCCTGCCCATGGGGCTGAGGCTCCCCTGGGATGACCAAGAGGACCAGGTCAGGGGTTTGTTCCACTTGCTAGGTTATTGAGTTGCCCTCTTCAGCTGTGATGCCTGTTATTGGGCTACGGCTCCTGTGATGCCCAAGAGCAGATACAACATTGTCTTGCTGTGCTCTGTGTGGTTTTTTACCACAGGACTTAGCATGCACTAGGGGATCCCAGCAGGTTTACAAAGCACACAGCCTTATTGCCAGAATTTTGTGTTTAGGTGCCAGTTTGGCCTAATCTGGAATACAACTAAGCAGAATGTCCGTATGAAATATCTTGAAGTACATTTTACTCTGAATTTCACTAACATGCAATGCATATGTCAGTTCAAATAAAAGTAATTTTAAAAGCGTCTCAATGAAATACAATATTTCTCTAAATCTTCTTCTATTTACTTTGGCTATTTTTTTTATTTTTTTAATGAGTGATGTGCCAATCATAATACACTCTTTATACTGTAAAGATTGTGATAGATTTGAACCTTGGAGCATCTTCATAATTTCAGCTACGAGTAATCTCTTTAAAAACTTTCATTTTGTGACTTACTCTATTTACTTTTACTTTCAGGTGACCTCAAAAATTTGTGTCCTTCAAAATAACAGCATGAATAACTAAACAGAGCACATCACAACATTGTATTTAAATGACTTTTTCTCAGAGTACTATCTCACTGTTCATTGAGCTGTTTTCATAGCTGTCAAGGCCACAACCAAACTGACTAGAGATCATTTTAGCAAACTGATTATTAATCTCTCCTATCAGCCAGATTATCTCATCAATAAATCTAGAAAGCTAGGCACTGCAACAAACTTTAAGTAAGCAGGATTCAGTCAAGGTCATATAAAAAGCTTATTTATGAATGAAAGATTTGCTTGGATTTTGTGGGCTGTGTATTGAACTGAAAGTCCCATCAACATAAAATATCCACCAGTAGCAACAATGAATCTATACTAATCACTGCCTAAATTAATAGAACAGGTAATAAGATATGGATCTGAAAGTCCATTTTCCATTCTCCTCTCATCAGTTGGCCTCTTGAAAGCTTTTTTTCTGTTCAAACTAATCATGCTAGGAAGCAGACTTTGCCAAACTTTAAGGCCCAAGATATCACTGCAAATTCTGCAGCCATTGCTATGGAAGTTTCTAGAAGAAAATATTGCTAGGATTTAAGCAATTTTTAGCATTTATGTTGCTTCAGTTCTACAATGTTTATTCATAGCAAGAGTCCTTCAGTATGTGTAAGCTGTCTTATTTGATCTACTATTTCAACATGAATATATTGTCTAACTTTTAACAGACGTGTGGAATGACAGTATACTTCCATTTTCTGAAAATCAGATTATTAATTTTTACTAAAGTGCACTAGACTTTACCAAAACTGGGTATTAGGAGTACTTGGAACTCCAGAAATAAGTAACAACCTTAATCTAAACCATTTCATATGGTGCTAGTAACTGCAGGAGTCAGAGGAAAAGCATAAATTTGAGCAAGAAAAGGTATAGAAATACTAATGATAAGTAGATTGGTTTGACAGTTTATACTTGAGATTTTTTCTTAACATTTTGTAATGTATAAAAAGTAGTATGTATCGGACATCACTGGCTTTTTAGAAGGGATAGGCAAGGTAAGAAGGGTGGGGGAGTTGCCTTCTATATTAAGAAGTGGATACTGTGAGGAGCTCCCTCTGAGAAACAGTCATGAACAGGTGCAGAGCCTGTGGGTTAAAATTAGGAATGGAACCAACAAAGGACAGCTGGTGGTAGGGAGCTATTACAGGCTGCCTGATCAAGGGGAGCCTGGTGACAAAGGCCTTCCTCCTTCAGTTGCAAGAGGTGTTGTGCTCACAGGCTCTCATCCTGATGGGGGATTTCAGCCATCTGGATATCTGCTGGGTAAACCACATGGCAAGCTGCAAGAGATCCAGGAAACTCCTGGAGTCCATCAATGATAACTTTCTGGTTCAGATATTGGACAGACTGACCAGAGGTGAAATGCTGCTGGACCTGGTGCTCACCAATGCAGAGGAGATCATTAAAGGGATTGAGATTGGAGGCAGCCTGGGCTGCAGGGGCCATGCTCTGGTTGAATATGTGATCTCGAGGAACGTGGGCCTGGCAGAGGGGGGTCAGGACCCTGAACTTCAGTAAAGCAGACTTTAGGCTGCGTAAGGAATTGTTGGATGAGATCTCCTGGAAAGCTGTCCTTAGAGACAAAGGAGTGGAGGAAAGCTGGCAGCTCCTTAAGGATGCCTTTCTGAGAGTGCAAGAGCTCTCTGTCCCTCTGAATAAGAAAGTGGGAAGAGGAGACAGGAAACCAGCATGGCTTGGCAAGGAGCTGCTGGTCAAACTAAGGGAAAAGAAGGGCATGTACAGACTGTGGAAACAAGGGTGTGTCACCTGGGAAGAATACACTGATGCTGTCTGGACTTGCAGACATAGGATTAAGAAAACCAAGGCACAGATGGAACTTAACTTGGTGAGGGATGTTAAAAACAACAAGAAGGGATTCTGTAGGTACATTGGCCAGAAGAGACAGACCAAAGAGAGCATACCTCCTTTGGTAAATGAGACTGATCTGGCTACAACAGGTATGGAGAAGGCTGACATACTTTATGAGTTCTTTGCATTGGTCTTCACTGGCAGCCAGGATTCTTATATTTCTCAAGGGGGAATGGTTTTAAGCTGAAGGAGGGAAGGTTTAGATTGGATGTCAGGGAGAAGGTATTTACTGAGAGAGTGGTGAGGTGCTGGCACAGGCTGCCCAGAGAGGTGGATGCCACGTCCCTGGAGGTGTTCAAGCCCAGGTTGGATGGGGCCCTGGGCAACCTGATCTAGTACCTAATCTGGAGGTTGGTGGCCCTGCCTGTGGCAGGGTGGTTGGAACTTGATGATCCTTGGAATCCCTTCCAACCTGGGCTATTCTGTGATTGTAACAGGAAAAGAAAAGCCAACAAATGTGTTTCACACTCTAACCTGTGACTTCCTGGAACTGTCCCAGAACCTAATTCTTCACATTCGTTTTTCTCTGCAACTCAATTTCTATACCTGTGACTTTGTTACTACTCAGATTCTACCTCACAGAATCATAGAATTGCAGAATCACAGTTGGGTTGGAAAAGATGTCTAAAGACCCTCTAGCCCAGCTCCTCCTGCACCATGGGCAGGGTTATTTCTCACTAGATCAGTCTGCCCAAAGCCACATTCAAAGCCACATTGAGAAAGAGGGAAAGAGTTGAAGAGCTGAATATTGGGCCTGGCGATATAGGAAGGGCTTTTTTCTCACATGTCCTATCCATGTTGCCATTTCTTTGGCAATGTCAGCTGTTTTACGGAATTGGATATCACTGCCAGAAAGCAACAGAGCTGCTCCTATCAGAGATAAAGAACAATGTTATGTGACAAAGAAGTTATTCTACTCAAAAATTCCCAAGAATTTTCTTCCGAAAAGAGGAACTCTAGGATTCCCTACACCAGACGATGCCTTGATCAGTATTGAAAATTATATTTTCTAACAAATTCTGCATAAAACATATTTTTTTTTCCTTTACCTCTTCTAGTATCTATAAAGATTTAATTTCTGTAAATTCAGAATATATATTCCCCATTACAGGATCACAGAGTACATTGTACTTCAGAATATGAACAGAGGTAGTTTCATTCACCTTATTCTCTCCTTTTCAGTGAGGGCATAATAGAGGAATTATCTCTACTTTAGTATTACTGTTGAAATAAATGGAAGATTGCAAAACTGCAATGTCAAAAAAAATTAAAATGAAAGTGCCTCCAGTTACAGTGCACTTGCAATCTTGCAGTTGTATTCCTTACACAAATTCTTTAGACAGAAATTACTGTTGCAGAAAAAGTCTTTCCAAAACTACATCCTATGGAAAATCATCTAATTTGCTTAGCTTATAGAGAGAAATATTTAGTAAGGCTAACATATGTTTACTTTTTTCCTTGTCATATAAGATTTGCTTTCCTATATCTACTGCTGTGGGCTGAGCTTCAGAAAGATACTTCAGGGAGAATGCTGTACCATAATGAATAAAGATCCACATTTTTTGCATCTGCAGGTGTAGCTTTCCTCTATGACTCCATAAATTTGTGAAAAGGAAATGAGCTACGTTTAGAAGTGGTCTGCAACAAAGAAACAGAAGGTGGGATTGATTGTGATAAGTGAAATATGCAAGGAAGAGTTCTCTCTATTATGAACTGTCATAACAAAGACAATATCCAAATGAGTTTTTTTGGCTCTGTAGTCATGCCTACTCCTTCTAGCAAGCATGTGATGTTGTTTTACCCCATGAAATTACAGGATTGGGAAGCTGAAATGCCTGTACAGATAGACAGAATAATTTGCAGAAATATAAGAATTGCATGCAATAGTTTCAATCCATTACATTATAACATGCAGTGAATTAAAGATTTAGATGGATTTGGATTTTTAGAAAGGATTAATTACTAGGTACATTCTTCAGTTACAAATATGATCACACTCCTGAATAAATTTCCTTTAAGAATACTATTAAATATGTGTGCCAGTACTTGTGCTACACATTATTAGCAATGAATACATGCATTGACAAAGAATACACATTACTCAGAAAAAAGTTATGGTCATGTTGGTGGCTGTTTACAAACCAACTCACGCATTTCAAGACAAAGTCTTCGTCCTTAAATGACTTATTCCAGATGAAATATTATGCTAAAGAGCATACTAAGAGAAGAATACATTGAACATGACATTTTATCTATAAAAACAACATCTTTATAGAACTGAAAGGAAGGAAGTTCTTCGTTCAATATGTAAGTCTTTTGTGCATAACTCAGAAAGAATTTGTCATAGAATCATAGAATCATAGAATGGTTCAGGTTGGAAGGGACCTTAGAGATCGACTTGTTCCAACACCCCTGCCATGGGCAAGGACACCTCCCACTAGACCAGGTTGCTCAAAGCCCCATCCAGCCAGGCTTTGAATACTTCCAGGGAGGGGGCATCCACAATTTCTCTGGGCAACCTGTTCCAGTGTCTCACCACCCTCATGGTGAAGAATTTCTTCCTTATATCTACTCTAAATCTATCCTCTTTCAGTTTGTAACTGTTACCCTTTGTCCTGTCACTACCCCTCCTTGTAAAAAGCCCCTCCCCAGCTTTCCTGTAGGCCCCCTTCAGGTACTGGAAGGCTGCTATCAGGTCCCCCCACAGCCTTCTCCAGGCTGAAGAGTCCTAACTCTCTCAGCCTGTCCTCGTAGGGGAGGTGCTCCAGCCCTCTGATCATCAATGTATTTTTATCCAATGTCATGTATTTTTATCCATCAAATATCTCTGATGTAATTCCAACACGGATTATGGAAGATTTTTCTCTCACTATTTTCTGGAGAATAAAGTGAGTACTAATTACAAAATATGGGGAAGCATCTTCTAAATGCTTCTAATCATTATTTTGAAACAAAGGAACACTTTTTGAAGGGCAAAGATATATTATCATACTATGTGAATATTCTTTGGGAAGATTACTGGCATTTTGAAAAGGCTTGACTGGGCAATTCTTATAGTATAGATATAAATTTTCCTTGGAAATACAAATATGAATATGAGAAAAAGGTAGGCATTAAGCCACAAGTTGCAAGGTAGGGACTGAAAAGCTGTAAAGAATAATTGCATGAATGACAAAATATTCATGCAGTGCCACTGGTGTAACATGGAATCATAGAATGATCTGGGTTGGAAATGACCCCAAGGATCACCAAGTTCCACCCCCCCCGCCACAGGCAGGGCCACCAACCTCCAGATCTGATACTAGATCAGGTTGCCCAGGGCCCCATCCAATCTGGCCTTGAACACCTCCAGGAACAAGGCATCCACAACCTCTCTGGGCAGCCTGTGCCATCACCTCACCACTCCCTTGGTAAAGAACTTCCCCCTGACATCCAGTCTGAACCTTCCCTCCCTCAGCTTAAAAGCATTCCCCTTTGTCCTATCACTATCTACGCTAGTAACAAGTTGTTTTCCCTCCTGTTTATAATCTTCCTTTAAATACTGGAAGGCTGCAATGCAGTCTCCCGCAGCCTTCTCTTCTCCAGGCTGAACAAGCCCAGCTCCCTCAGCCTGTCCTCGTAGGAGAGGTGCGCCAGCCCTCTCATCATCTTTGTGGCCCTCCTCTGGACCCTCTCCAACAGTTCCACATCTTTCCTGTTTTGGGGGCCCCAGACCTGGACACAGTACTGCAGATCGGGCCTCACGAGGGCAGAGTAAAGAGGGACAATCACCTCCCTGTCCCTGCTGGCCACTCCTCTCCTGGTGGAGCCCAGGATACCATTGGCCTTCCAAGCTGTAAGAGCACACTGCTGACTCATGTTCAGTTTTTCATCCACCAGGACCCCCAAGTCCTTCTCTGCAGGGCGGCTCTCAAGGAGTTCTTCTCCCAGTCTGTATATATATATCTGGAATTACTCCAACCCAGATATGGCATCCCTTCCTTCTATTGTGTAAAATGCACCACTCACCCTGATATGATCGTGAACGATCTCTATCTTACCAATCAAAATGCTTACCTTATTTCCTGTAAAAATTCCTCCATCCTGAATTAGTTATTGCTTTTTTCTTTTTTCTATTTTCTTCCTTGAAGGTGGTAATGTTGTTAGAAACAACAACAACAACAACAAATAAGACCAAAAAAAACGCTATAAATGAGGGATCAGGAGCAAAAGCGTCAAACAAATTAGTCATGAAAGTTCCCTTTTTTGTTGAGATTGATCCGTATGATCTGCATATGCACAGTTCATGAAGATCATGAATTTAGTGTTGTTCTATTTTTATATTTGTAGATAGTTATTGAAATGGGAGAGAACAAAGTAGAAATAAACTTTGCCTTTGGGATTAGATAAGTGCTAGGAAGTTTCAGGCAGAAGGATGAACTCCGCTTCCTTTGAAAAGCTGCAACAAACTTCACCTAGGAGAAATAAGACAAACCAAAAACAAACAGACAAACAAACAAAAAACCTTAACATCTGTAAGATGTTGAGCTTCTCTGAAAGTTGTATCTTTGTTTTGGCTTTTCCTTCACTATAGTATGTGTAAATGCAATGAATACAATGGTGATCTCTTGCTTTTAACAACTTTTTTGTGCTCTTTCAAACTCATATGACTTTTTAAAAAAAAATAAAACAAAAATTCTTAATAATGGCCTTTTATTATAACTTTTGTCTTTTCTGAAATAAAGCCATTCAAGCATGAAAGAACTTCATAAATACTTCTGCAGTATGTACATTCATTTATAATGTCTGTAAAGAATGCCAGTAGAGCCCAACACCTTTGGAAAGGACCTATGCACCATCTCTGCATACTGTACATCTGCATAGGAAAAAAACTAGGATGGATGCAGGTCAATTGATTTCAGTGAGCGCATGTCTGCTGCAGAAATAGCTTCAGACTGGAAGTACAGAGCAGCCCCTTTCAGCCAACCCAGCAAACACATAGCTAGACCCAATCACAGTCTTTATACAGGTCGAAGGCACAGAAATTTTGTTGTAGTTTTTCTAATGAAGTGGAGCTTGTTCTTCTGAAACTTTATAGTAATTATTGGATTCAAAAATACATCATTTATTTTTGATTTGTTCTCTCTGAATATACAAGATGCAAAAAGTACAGGTCACTTTACCTGTAGAATTAATGATTTCAGTGAACATGCTGACACACTGAAAGTTGTTCTGCAGAAAATTAATCATAAATCTAAGCAAACTACAAAATATCTAGACTTTTATCAACACTAAAAATGTAAATATCATGCAAGCACTAAATAATAAGATTGCAAAGACAAAACCAAACATACCTTTAAAAAAGACTGAAAAGATCTTGAACAAGGAATTTATAATTCTGTTATACAGCTGGTTCATCACAGTGTGGGTGCAAAGAGAGATGAAACTAATTCTTTTCTCTCTTATCCTGTTATGGTTCTTGCACAGCACCAGAACAATGATTTTTTTTTTTTTTAAATGCAGTTTTCATATATATAAATGTAAAATTTTGTTTGATGCTACCAATAACAAAGCTCTGTTTTCTGTTCATTGTTTTAATAATTTTATTGGATTTGAGTAAGCAAATAACGTGTTTTAAATCTACTTTATCCAATTTGATCAAAGAATTACTATAAATGGATTATATGAAATATTTTTCAAGATCCAGATTACAGTTCTCATTAAAGCAGTACACATTTATATCTAACTTCAGGTTCTACACAAAATAGCTGATTGATACAGATATTTAGCCAATAATTTGCATAAGACTTATTTTTGAAAAATAACGGAAGCAGACTTCTGAAAAATTCCATTAAACAAAATGGCACCTGTTCTCGTAAGTAGTTATGGATAACAGTTAAAAAGGGGTACTCAAATAAACTCTGACCTCCTAGAACGTGTTAAAATTTGGCCATTTGGTTTCAACTGCGTAATCTTAAAACCACAGCATCATTGCATAGCAGTTTACTTCTCCCCAGCTTAACGAAGCCAGCAATCCCTTTCTGATTTACAGTTTTTGGCTGGACCATTACCCATCCAATTGGACACACTTCACATTAGTGACAATGCTGCNATATAATATATATAATTATATATAATTAAATATAGATTATAATCTATATTATATAGAGTTACCTGTATCATCCAGAGTCGCATGTTTGGATTTTTCTGCACAAAAGACCTAAATTATTCAGAAAGGTGCTCCAAAAATAAAGTATAAATCATTCAGGTTTGCACAGAAACAGCCCAATTTTGCATTCTGAATTAGTACAAATGTTTCATTTGCTTCGACGAGTACTTGGTCTCAGCTGACGCAGAAAGATAACAATCGAAGTTCCTAGGTAGAAGACAAGTGTAGCAGTGCTTTTTTTTTTCAACCAGTGGGTTCAAAGTAGGTAATTCGTTTTTTTCTCCACAATCATTTGACTATTAAATGCTACACAATAATTTATGAAGCAGTAGCTTTTATGAGATCCACTGGCATTGTAATCTTCAACTGTGAAACATCAGAAGGCAGCAAACAACCAGAGCTGAAAAAAGAAAAATTAATACCATAATCCTTTCCTTAAAGTTTTTGAATGCTGGATTATAAAGGAAAAAACTCTAAGAAATAATCCAAAGAAAACTGATCTTTTTTTTTACAGTACTTCGTCTATGAGCAGATTTCATTAGTACTTATATGTATGTTATTTTAAAGGCATTTCTAGAATGTATTTTAAAGGAGTAATAACCAATATTTTAGAAAAGTATAAGGTAATATCCTGCTCTATTTGAATTGCATAGTACTCAAATTTTCCTCTTACATGGTAGTGATTTGTGGTGCTACTGTATGTGTTGAAAATATTTTTCTAGATAATTTCCTGTATTGGCTTAAAATGTGATCAATATTATTATTGTATTTCAGAGCAGCATTGATACTATTCACTGCCCTTGGCTACTTGTTTAAACAGAATGAAGTGTCATAAACAAAAACATCATAAAAAACTTTTGATATGGTTGATCAGTCTCTTTTGGTGAAATGTATTTAACTGATTTTACACGGAATTCAATGGGCAGGAAACTTACTGAATTTTATTTTATTTTATTTTAGAAAAAAAAGGTTATGTTATCTACAGATCTGACAAACATGATGTTTGTTTCCAAAATCCAATTCCACCAGGAAATCCTGAAGAATTTGTGGAGATAATTTTAGTTGTGTCAAACTAATCTTTTGTACACCAATGGGGAAAAAAAATGAAGCGCACCAAAAACCCCCACAAACACAAAAGAGCATTTTTTTTCTTGAATTTAATCACTTGTTCAGTTCTTCTGGCACAGTGTGGAATTTGATATCTGACACACTAGGAGTACAACTGGATTGAAGAGCTTGTTATCCTTTCCTATGTATAATTAATACTGTACTTTTATTGCTATAGCTTTATATTGCTCAGCACAGTATCTCATGAAGACAGAATTGTTTGGTAATCAGAGTTAATGAGTATAAAAATTCAATATTTTCTTGTCACTATGCACTATGGTTTTCCTTTCATTGCCAATATTCCTCAGCTAATTATCTTCTGCAGACATTCTGGAGGAGAACATCTTCAGGCAATTTTAAAGCATATGAGTATACAGATAAAATCCATTTTGTGCATGTAGAATAGGAAACCTTGTGAAAATTCTTTGCTTGTAAGTAAGGGTCATGAGTGTGGGTTTAGTAGGTGTATCGAGCAGTTTAAATTGAAACATATAATCACACAAAGCTGAGGCACAGCTACACACAGGTTTTACTACTCTAGGTTGGCCCAAGACCCATCTTTTCAGATATGGGCAATGTGGTACATGTAACACTGACAGAATACTCAGAATGTGTCACTGCTCTCAAGGAGTTCTTCTCCCAGTCTGTACACATATCTGGGATTGCCCCAACCCAAGTACAACACCTTGCACTTGGCCTTATTGAACCTTGTTAGGTTCACATGGGCCCACTTTTCAAGCTTGTCCAGGTCCCTCTGGATGGCATCCCTTCCTTCTGTTGTATCAACTGCACCACTCAGCTTACTGTCATCCACAAAGTTGCTGAGGGTACACTTGATCCCACTGTCTATGTCACTGATAATGATGCTGTAGAGCACTGGTCCCAAGACTGGCCCCTGGGGGACACCACTCATGATCTGAACATAGAGCTGTTGACCACAGCCCTCTGATTCCAATCATTTAACCAGTACTTTATCTAACAAATACTCCAGCCTTCAAATCCATATCTCTCCAATCTAGACATAAGGATGTGGTGCAGGACCATGTCAAAGGCCTTGCACAAGTCCAGGTAGAGGACATCAGTTGTTCTTTTGTCCACCAATGTCATCATTCCATCATAGAAGGCCACCAGATTGGTCAGGCATGATCTGCCCTTTGTGAAGCCATACTGGCTGTCTTGGATCACCTCCTCATCTCTCATGTGCCTCAACATAGCTTCCTGGAAGATCTATTCTATGATATTTCCAGGCATAGATGTGAGACTCACCCAACTATTGCTATTTTTCACTTTCCTCATCAAGTTCAGTTCCAGCTGTTCCAACTGCACCTTGGCTTTTCTCATCCAATCTCTACACGTCCATAAGGCATCCTTGTATTCTTCTGAGGCCACACATCCCTGCTTAAAAAGAACAAAGTAAAACTGAGTATTTCATATTCTATTTTGGTCGGAAATATGTAGATTAATTTTATATTGCTAATATTAGAAATGAATACTTTTATCTAATTACATTAATTGTTAATGCTGTTATTGTCATAACTGTAGCAGTTTTACAAATTTTTCAAACTACGTTTGCTATATAATATTAAAGTTGATATAGTCTTTTTTTCTCTTTACACAGTATTAGCAGTATCTTCAGAGCAATATAGCCATTCATCAAAGTTATTATTTGATTTTAGTTTCAGTTAATAATTTTTATCTGTATTAATAGCTGTTTTTTTTTTTTCATGGGAAAGAGAGAAGTTCTGTTGCCATTTCAGCTATAGAGGATGTGAGAAAATGTAGATTATTTGGGTTATCATTCACCATAGTGAAAGTCTATGACTTGGTGGGAGATGCTTTCCTGCCTTGCTGTGGGGCAGGCCTCCCACTTATCTTTATTTTGATATCCAGTCTCCTGAAACTGTCAGAGATTAAACAATTAGACTTGCCTAAGAATACATGCAGGATTCTTGGAAAATGTACCATGGAAAACTCAACACAACTTGTTTTCTGTGGGTGGTTGATTATGTTTAGTTTGTCCTAAAAGAAAAAAAAAAAACACCAATTTATTCCCTTCGAAAGATAAAGCTCTTCATTTGACTTGATTTTTAAAGAAAGGACTGTATCTGGACTTTATCTTGAACTTCATTCTACCTATATGCCTATGTCATTCTACAGAGATAACTCCTTCCTCTTTCAAGAATCAACCATTTTAAGAATCTGAATAACTTACTGAATAACTACTGTAGGGAGCCTGTTTTAACAGGGGCGTTGGACTACATGATCTCTTGAGGTCTCGTCCAACCCCTAAGATTCGGTGGTTCTGTGATACTTGCTCAAATCTCACTGGAGTCAAAGATTGTTCAGTTCTGCAGGCCAAAAAAAAAGAAAAATAAAAAAAGGTCACAGAATCACAGAATTGTAGGGGTTGGAAGGGACCTTNCCAGGGCAGAGTAGAGGGGGAGGATCACCTCCCTCGACCTGCTGTCAATGCTCTTTTTAATGCACCCTAGGATCTCATTGGCCTTCTTAGCCACCAGGGCACACTGCTGGCTCATGGCCATTTCAAAAGAAGCCATATTAAAAATTATGTTGATGACTATAACAGTAAGAATTATTAAATTTAAATATTTTTGTAGCAATGCTTGTTTTGTATTAAGAAGTTGGGATAACGTAAGACTTTAAAAGGAAATAAACATCATTCAACTATAGTCCTACAAGTGTAGAATTGGACTGAGATTCATATCTGTTTTCACCTTCGTAATGTATTTCACTGATTTTTGTTTTTTAAAGTTACCTTTTTTTTTCTTTTTTTTTTTTTTAATATGACCATAAGCATTTAAACCAAGATTTTCTTGGAGAAGTATTCTGAATTGCTTTCTTCTAAAAAGTATTTTTATTTTGCCAGAGGACGGAGATTTCATTCAGAAGCCGTATGAGGTAAATATGCTGTTAAGTATCTTGTTTCAGAACAGCAATTACAGTGATCACTCTAGAACTACTTGGTCAAGTAACTATCCAAATTATGCAACTTTTTGTTGCATACAAAAACAGTTGATCACAGCATGAACTGATGATTAAGCACATGGTGGAAGGGTGTGGCTGGCCTGGGGAATACCGGTAGATCACTTGTACCTGTGACCTGAAGGGGGTGGACCTGGGATGATGTTGCCCTAGGTTTAGATGAAGGCCAGCCAGGCAGAGAAGAAAGTAGTTTGAGAGAAAGAGAGGATTGGAAAGCAGCTTGATTAAGAGAGAAGACTGGGGAAGTAGCCTGGGCGAGAGAGGATTGGAAAGCTGTTGGAGAAGCAGCAGCACAGGGAAGGAGCTGAGAGAGCAGAGGATGATGTGCAGCAGAGACCCTGGCTCCATATGAAATGAATGGCGTAGTTGTAAGAGCCTTGGGACCCTTTTTCCATGACAGCAACAAACAAATTATTCAAAGTATTTTGTAAAAGCACAACAAAACCATTGATTTTCAGTAATTGTAAATAATTTTAAGCATGTATGGCTTCTGTATCATGCTTATCTCATGATTTCTCTGATTATTTTAAATATTTTTATGAGGAAAAGATTGAACAGCAAATAGTTGTATAAAATGAGCCACTTCAGGGTTAACAAGAAAACTTTAAATTATGAATCTGCCTGCTTGTTCTTTCTACATCTGTTCTAATCAATATTGACTGAGATCTATGCAATATTTTTTAAACTGATAATGTAGAAACTTTGGGACAGATGCTGAGCATGTGTAATTAAGGATAACTCATTCTGATTTACTCCCCACTGAGTCACACTTGATTAGGCAAAAACTGAATCTGATCAACCAAATTTAAAATTTCATCATTTTCAGCTGAATGTGCCATCTAGATTACTCATGCATGAGCCTGTATAGATTTAAAACGCATATTAGCTATTCTCATAACATTTTTGAATCTATCTCATTGTTTAAGTACAATCCAAACCCTTCTGAATAAGATAGCATTAAGATAAGCAGAAGATAGTTCAATAAGACAAGTTTAATTTTAAGACAAAATTTTGAATGTTATTTAAAGTAAGTTTGAAATAATAAAATGTTCTGTTCTTCTTATATCAGTTTTAATCTAAATGTATTGTTTGCATTATTGTCATACTTCCCATCCTAACTACTGTTCTTTTTATTACAGAAGGTTGCTTTGGTTCTAAATTCCTAGTGATGTCTCTGGTCGAAGTCACGTAGTTAAATACTTGGTAATGCATTTCTTATTCAGAGCGTAAAATAACTATTTTACATATATATGAATGTGCATATGGTATATGTGTACAAAGTGATTAATAAAACCCCATCAAATTATTTCAAAGAGAATACAGGAGCGAATGTGTTGCTTAGTTAATGAGTTACTAGGAGTTCAACCTGGGCATTTTTAAAGGGGGAAAAAGAAATTGTCCATACCAACAAAAACACAATTGACTTTATTTCTTATTTTTGTACAAAAATAAGAGCAACAAAAACAAAGTTAGTGGGATATTTGACCTTGCTTTTGTGAAACTAATGCATCAGTCTGGTTCAATGGAAATCATTGCAACCCTTTAATGAATTCTCAGGGTGTTTATCAGAGATTTTTGATGAAATTTTACTCTTTCTATGCTTCATCCTTGAAAATAGTTTTTCACAAATGTATGTACTGCCAAGAAGTGATAACATGAATCCCCTGGAAAGGAGATACGTGCAAAGATAAAATAATTTTATACATTTGGATGATCATAGGGAAATCACTGTGTAGCTTGGATTTTCTCTTCAAAATTTAATTTTGCACTGATGTGTTTACTTTTTTAAAAAGTATTATTTATGAACCAGTAGAGAAACGCACAGTTAAAAGTATATGGTAACTGGAGTTCTAAGAAAAATGGTACCAGTTAGCCAGGTGGAGGTTTTAATTGCCCTTTCTTCTCCATAATATTTATAACCTTTTTTAAGTGACTGAACAACTTACGATGTTTCCTCAGAGTATGAATGTGAAAACCTCTTCCAGGGGTTCATTCAGAAAAATTAATCGGTTAGTTTTAAAAATGTTCATCCTTCACATTACTTTATGTATTTCTCACCCTTCCACTCTGTCTTTTTGCCTAATTTGCCTTTTCCTTGTCTCTACATGGAGTTATGTTAGAGTTTAATAAGATCTAACTGTGTGTTATTGTTCTTGTAAATTTTAACTGCTGTTTTTTCACTCCCAGAGCCTTCAGAAGTAAATACGAAAATAAACCTCTACTCTTAAATTCTTAACTGCTACTGCTGTTTTGACATCAGCTTACGTTTAAATAAGAATTATGACAAACAGAAACTACTTAAAATGGCCCAAAATAGTAAATAAAACTGTTTTTTTCTGAGAAATTGAACCTCGTGCTTTTCTGCTAATTCATCTGCTGCTAATCCTTCTCCCTGCAACTGCCACTTCTCTTACGAAAATAACGTTAGAAATAGGAATTTAATTGATCTGAATTCTGCTTCAGGTGTGCAAATACAGAAATCGCAAGCAACTTAAACTTCTAATTGTGAGGTCATTACGAGCTGTGCATCCACAGAGAAAGTGTTTCAGCAACCCTTACAGCACAAGCTTAAAAGAGTGAACAGCTATTACACTGTCACACTGAGTTGGAAAGTCCCTCTGGAGATCATCAAGTTCAACTTCCCTATCTAGACCAGTATCACCTACAAAAGGTTGCTCAGGACCATGTCCAGTCAAGTTTTTGAATATCTTGAAGGATGAAAACTCCACAACATTTCTGGACAACTTGTGCCATTGCCTGATCTTTCAGTAAAATTTTTTTTCTCTATTTCGGATTGTGTCCATTGCCTCTTGTCCTATTACAGTACCCTGAACCTTTTCCAGGCTGAGCTGTCCCACCTCTCTCAGACTTTCATCATATAATGGATCCTCCAGTCCCTTCACCATATTTACTGATTTATTTATTTGCTTTACCAGACTCTCTTGTACTAGAAAATCCAGCAGTTCAGAAGTATCTCACCAGTGCAGATTAGAAAGGAAGGCAATTCCTCTTTTAATGCAGCCCAGGAAACTGTTGGCCTCTTTTGTTGCAAGACAGCAATGATGGGTCACAAGCAATTTATCCTTGATAATCCATAGGTTCTTGTCGAGAGACCGGGCTTC
>WBMW01004101.1:76152-92239 GCA_013396635.1 Penelope pileata | reverse complement strand
TTTTTTTTTTTTTTACCTGTTGTGAACCATCAGTGAATGAGTTCTAGCATGACAGGATGGAGTATTTCAAGCAAAGGACAGAGTCCTCATGGGCTGAAACTCCATATGCAGTAATAAAACAAAGACTAAACTCTGCAAGGGACCTGTTTGATGTGATTGCTTTCCCAAGAGAAATCCTCTTCATTGGCAGTCTCAGTTGTCTCCTTGAGAGTTAGCCACGAAGAACTAGACCTCACTGGACCCAAGTCTTTGGGACAAGTTTTCCCTAAAAACTAAAAATGGCCCTACTTACCACGTATACATCATCCCAACCTACATCGATCCTAAAGTACAAAGGAATTTGCTGAGGATAAGCTGAAACATGATACCCTCTGCATATTTCTGAAGGCACCGTGATTACCAGGGGGGTTCCTGGTTAACTCAGTGGAGGGTACGAAATTACCTTTGCTTTGAGCAGACCTACGGCATTTTAATACCATTTGTAACTATAACAGCTGAAATTTTAAAATAAATCAAAGTGTTTGAACAGTGCCCATAAAGAATATTTAAAATACAACATCCAGGAAAGGAAAACATTGCTTCAGAAATTTTGGAAGTAGTCAAGACATTTTCAGAAAAATACCTTGTCTAATAAACTAATTAGAAAGAACATAGGAATTCTAAAGGTTTAAAAAGCAAAAATAAATATTAAAAAACAGTCACTACACTTGGATATTTACCTGGTTTAGGGTAAATTAATGACTAAGACCAGATCTCTGTATTTTCTTAACTGGACACGATGATGATGATGATGATTTAGTTTAAGATAAAACGAGAAAGCTGAACACAGACTCTGGATTTCACTTAACATAATAAAAATCCCAACACCAAACAAAGCAGTTTTTTAGTCAGTATTCCCAAGGATATCAGTTTATCTTGTACTGTAGCATAAACGAGCAGTTTGGCTGAGGCTTACGGAATAAAGCAGGATATGAAAAACATTTCTTGCTTTCTACTAACTAAGAAAAGATATTACAGTAGAACAGAAACATTACCAAGAGCATTTTAAAATACCAGTTGTTTAAAACTACCACCTTTTTCTAGAATAATTGTAATAATGAAGCTCTTCTGCTCTCCTTTCACATAAGCAAGAGGCTCCACTACATAGTTGTGTTTTCCAAGAAGGTATGATAAAAAGGTGAGTTAGTAAATGACCTTATTTACTAGACATCACAGGATAACATTTGCAAAGAACTGAAGATTTAGTTAAAAAAAAAAGTGCAATGTCTATTTAGAAGGAAAGAAGCACTGTTTTTTATTTATGCTATTACTTTGCTATGGAAAGCTTCATATTTGAAGCACCACTATAGCACACTGCTGTCTATTTGCCTTCTAGACCATGGTTTATAAGGTTACAAGTATTGCACTAATAATCAGTGCAAGGGGCAGTATATCATCCACTGTGACCTTATGACTTTTTGAAATCTCTGCAAACATGGACTACAATCCATAGCAAGTTAAAATACCTTTTTCTTTCAGCTTGGGTTCTTGACAGAGCTCAGTGAAATTGAGTAAAATCCACTTCTAGTGTCTTCCCCAGAGTCAAATTATTATTCCGTGAGAACTTCTGAGCTTATATTTGTTCTCTGCTTCTGAGCTCCTATTTGTTCTTCTATGTTTCTGGAGTGCACCCTCAGAAAGCGTACCGTGAAGAGCACTTCTCATTAATTGAGGTGGATGTATTTTGCAACAGCAGGTATACCTGTACTTTAAAATGCAGCACAGAGTTGATATAACTGAGCCAGATCTGCAACCTAGGCATAACAACCCAGTTCCTCACAAGCCAAGTCAACTTGGTTCTTACGAGATTCAGCCTAACTTAGGTACCATTTCCCAGGTCATCACCACATGTTAATATGCTGAAGTTTGTCTATAGCCTGTACCAACGTATCTTGCCTATCTGTAGTCAGTTACTGTATGGCGTTATGGTACAGAAGACCACATTTTGAAAAGTTATAGGAGATATTCTAGAAAGCAGCGAGTTTTACTTTCCACTCTCCAAATGTCCAAACTTAGGCATGTCTCACTTTGAACGAGCTAACTCGCAGGATCAGTAACCACAGAAAATGGAAACTTTCATCTGCACTTACTCAAA
Source organism: Penelope pileata (assembly GCA_013396635.1). NCBI lineage: Eukaryota > Metazoa > Chordata > Aves > Galliformes > Cracidae > Penelope > Penelope pileata. The sequence goes on along the minus strand of WBMW01004101.1, from coordinate 90,105 downwards.
ACTTTATACCAACGCTGCTATTCACATCGTGTCTGGATGTGTTCCTCTATTCAAATGCCTTCTAAAGTTTTGTCATTATAATTAAAGTCTTGAGAATTTCAAGTGACAAGGCTTGCAGTAGAAGGTTTGAGAAATTTTAACTGTCTGTTTTTTCCCAGACAGATGCCTATATCTGCAGGCCTGTACAGAACACTGCTTATACAGATGGATCAGAAGAAAAAGATGGACTGAGGGACAAGCAGCTGCTCAGAGAGGGAATTTTATGTTAAGTGGATTCACGAGACTAACGACTGCTGCAAAAAGTCAATCACACATCACAAAGCAGTGACCACAGCTTTATATACCAGATCAAGACAAACAACCAAACTGATCCATTGTAGTTACAGCTTTACAGGAGTAACTTTCCTTTGACAAGGTTATCTCTAGAGAAGTTTTCCACTGGGTGGAATTCAAACAGAAGCTTCCAGATCTCAGATTGAGAATGCTAACACACTTACGTCTCTAAACAAGAAAAAAAATTATGTACACATCTAAGATTGATTGCTGGGGGGAGAGCTGCTTTTTTTTTTTCCCCCCTAACTGAGGTGCATGTATTCTAATATGAGCATTATCTGCATGCAAACATTTTTTAATTGTTTACAAGATTTAATAACGTGACAACTGCGCTTCATAATATAAATAATATAAACTGTGCTTCATAATATAAATCCAGACAGAGAATATCATCAGTAAAGAACTGTGATGTCATCTAGTAATTCATAAAAACTGTGGGCTACTGCTCCCAACCTAAAAAGATAAACCTCTTTTAATACACTGGGATGCGCAGAAAGGAACAGACAAGATCTCAGTGATGGTGTTTATGAATACACAAATTGTGGCAGCTCCACTGGCAGGATATCAAGTCTGAAGGACTTACTGATCGAACATTATGTGAATGAACTATTTGATACACTCACAGCAGACTTGGGATCACGTGAAGTGAAACATTATAGTCTCAGATGCATCTCATATTCTGTGAATATACCAGGTGGAAACACTGGAGCATTACACCCTTGGTTCTTGAGAGATCCTACTCACCAGCAATAGCAACCCTTAACCATTTTATTGGTAAGCTTGTAACACAGCTGCTCATAAAAGGAAACTAAGTATGGTACATTATGATTGGCTTTAAAGATTGGAAGACATCTTGCAATGATACCTTAATAACAATATCATTAAGCACCAAGTTTGAATGAAACCAAAAAGGCCCTTCAAAGTAAATGTCCGCTAACTTTCCTAGCACTCTGCAATGAATCGTACCCTTGCTTATACCAACACAAAGCCAATCATTTCCTTAGTTACTGATGCTATGCTAGTGTAATGCTGCACAAAAGACAATTTGCAAGATTGCGATCTTGGATTCCTGAGATCCTTACTGAAGTGAATTTTGAATCAGAGAAAACAGACAGCAGTGGTATAATGAATCTGAAAGTTTAATGTATGGAGTGGACAGAGGGAGGTAAGTACAATTGAAAATCTGCCAAAAAAAACACACTAAGGGGAAGAAAGCCCATATAATAAGAGAAGGCTTGAATGTAATAAAAATAAGCTTGAGTTGATACACAAGGTGAATTTGTGGGAAGTTTTGAAGAAGTAGAATGATAGGGCTTAGGAAGATGGTCAAACAAGACAGAAGGACAAGTTTAGGTACCCGGAAGGAAAGCAGTAAAAGTGTCAACATGCCAGCTAGTAAAGAGGAGGTTACAGGTTCTGTGCTACAAGTTAAAGAAATCAAAGTAAGAAAATATTAAGTTATAGGCAGAGGTGGGAGATGAAGAAAATTTGATGTGATACAAAAATAGGTAACAGGAAAATCTGGCGCTAATCTGAACATGAAAACAAATGGAGAAACGATACAGCTTCCGCTGCCTGCCATGCTGATGAGAATGAACGTAATAAATAGCAAAAGAATGATGAAGTAGGATGGGACATAGGAATAAAACTTAGAACTCATTTTGATACTAGAAATACCAGTTAAAAAAAAAAAAGCTGTAGTAAAATGTTACAAAATTGACAAGGTAAAATTTGAGAAAGCTGTTTATATTTTGTTGTATAACCAAATTCTCTCACTACTAAGCACAATCACACATAATAGTAGCTATAAAAAAAAGGTAGAAAGAACACAGCAAGAGAGACTAGGGGAGAAAGGGGAGTATCTCTTCCCTGCATCACTACATTTACAGCATTTACTCCCTAAGCTGTCAGACCAACATGACAAACAGCTTGCTTCTCTTAACAGGAAATTCTATTAAGGATAAAGACAGGGCAAGGAGTGGATGATGGATTCACAGCAGGTCTTTTAGTGCTTGTAGAGAAACAGTATTTCCTCAGACAACATGCAAACTAACAAGCACAACACCTGGTCTGCAGAGGCGCTGATAGAGACATGCATGATTCTGAGTAACATGCCTTTATTCTATATACAACAGCATTACAGTAGGGATCAACAGCAGCTCCAGCCTCATTGTCCATTCTGCACAATGAAAAATATGATGAGATCTGCAAACTAGGGGAGTTCAGTCTGTACACTAAATATATTTTAAGAGGCTACACAATCTTTGTTGTTTGTGACGGATCCCATCTCAGGCAATGACTAAAATTACATTTCAGACCCATCTCCTCTGAACTTCAGAGGTTTACAACTTTCTGATCAAAAAGACCCAACGAATGGAATCTTTTCAAGTCTAAGATTATTTACCAAATGGTTAAAGCAAACAATGGAAATACAAAATTGTAAATTTTATGCTCTGAAAATGCTTTAGGATTTTTCTTATACCTGGGTGACACAAATCCATTTCTAAAAAAGAAAACCAAAAACTTTTAAGAGTTACCACTGAGGACAGGGGTAGAATGAACAAGTAAAAAAAGTCCAAAATGTGACATTACAAAAGGGCCATGAAGCTATACTAATCTTACCTCCTGTGCAGTGAAGCCCAGAGAACATACTCTACTAATTCCTGCAGTTAAGTCACAGAATAACAGAACAATTTATACTGGAAGAAACCTCTGGAGGTCATCTGCTCCAAACCTCTCTTCCTGAAAAGTCTAGAAAACAATATTGCAACACTGTAAGGACACGTTAGCAGAACTCAACAGGAGATGGTACAGAACAGAAAGTGCTCATCTCACTCCAACCCACATACTCACAAGCACCAAGATGTACGTAACTAAACAGAGTCTGCCCAACATTCAGCATGGAAATGCAAGCCTGGCAATGACATGGTGGAGAAGGTACGCCAGCTATCCAGTCCTCATCCTAACTCCAATTTTTTTTTTAATTGGCAACCATGTGCTGCTGCTGGCTATGCCTTTTGTTGACTTCAGACATGAACACCAAATCCTCTCCTGTCCTGGTCCCACCTCTGCAAGTCATCAGGATTTTCCCACTGACCTTTGTCTCCCGATATGGGTGCCTGGAAAACCTGCACCTATGCAGATGCATACTGTGATCCTGATGACCTGCTAACCTGGAAGCCATCAACAGCTCCTCTTACAGCTTCTGCTGTTCCTCTCATGCCTCTGTACCCCATTTGTACCAATCAAGGTTCCCATTGCAAATCTTTAGTCAGTTCTGAAGGTGTATTTGCTCAGGGCCTTGCCCACTTTAATGTTGAATGTCTCTGGTGATAAGGTCCACAGCCTCATCCATAACCCCAATGGGCATATTTCAAAGCCTGACTCACAGAGAAGAATTCACTCATATCCTCCTTGGCTGATTACTGATTTTGAGGCAGATACAAGGCAACCTCTCATACTCACATGGCTATCCTTCCTTGCACAAAGCAAACAAGCTGATGAGGAAACTCTTAACAGCCACACAAGGCTGTAAGACAGTAAGCTTTATAAAATACATTGTAAGTTTGACAGGCATTTACATCGTGTGGCCAGTACAGATCACGTGGTGCTGCTCTGGAGAAATAAAGCTATTTTATCACCCCTTCATCTTCCACAATCCCTAAGAGTGTACTTGCTTGGAACTACTGGCTACTGCTATTAGATCTGTTAAATACATACTGAGTCTATTTGGCAGGCGACATTTTAACCCTTACCTACGTGGAGTTGCCAGTTGGGTCACAGCTTGGGGTGGTCTCATCATCCCTGAGCAGGGTCATCTCCTTTCTACCAGATGAGACTGGCCACTAGGGGAGCGCCCTCAGTTTTAGCAAAGGAACTACGGTATTTTTGTATGCCTGTCTTCATCTGTTGGCTTTTTTATTCATTACACATTCATGGCACTGTGAGAGAACATTAGAAGAAGCATACAAACAGGACTGACCATTTATTAGTCTTACTTGAATCATGCACAAACTGCACTATCAAATAAAGATAAGCATGCGTGTGTATTTTTTTTACATGAATGTTCACATTTTCAGATAATTTTCTTTGTAGTACACAATTTATTTGATGATTCTGATCTTTCAAAAGCAGGTCTAACATTCAGTGCATTTTCCAGGAAGGGTTATAGAGAGAACACGTTGCCTCACAGACTACACTTTCATGCTTCTGAATGCATTATTGTATATTGGGGAAAACAGACGTATGTAATATCTCAGGATAAAAACTGAGATTGCTGTTTTCTCATTAAAAATGAGCACTATCTCCTCATAAAGGAAATCACATCAGGTAGAATACTGTTGCTAATGGCTGTTGTTCAAGTGGCACAAAACTGCATTTCTGAAAACGCCAAAGTAACTTTCAGTATATTTCTATAAATGTTACCGTGACAAATTAATGTTTTCATCTTCAAGAAGTACACACATACTGTTTAGCTTGAGCATTTTAACTGACATTTTACAGAAAATATTTGGTGATAGTAGTGCCTTAAAACCAGTACTCTAAAGGGATATTGATGGAGAGACAAAGATCAACAGGCATATAAATACAGACACCCCCAACTCACTTCAGGCAGAAGACATTTAAATAGATGTCTCTATTTAAATGCTGATTCAAGACTGAAGGAAAAAAGATTTAACAGAATTATCAGGGAGTTACTTAAGTAAAAGAGAAGCTCAGTGTAAACAATTTAAAGCTGGGACACAATACCATTATCACAATGCCTCGTGTTAATTATGATGTTTGCTCTTTCTGGCCTGTCAGAGTGATGAACAATAATGATTGCAAAACACAAGATATTCCCCATTTAGTTAACTCAGTCTAGGCAGGGGATCAAAGATGCCTCCACGCTCTTCTCTCCCTCAACAACCGCCCTTTTAGGCTCAAAACTTAACTAAGAGAAACTCTTAACACTGGTCTGACCTGTTCTTATCTCCCTATCACATCCCAGAGACTAAAGGCCAGCTGCAAGAACATAACAGTCACAACTTTCAACTCGGTTTTCCCGCCTGGCGCTGCAGAGCAGCACTATGCCACTGCAGTTCCTCAGGCTTCCAGCACCCCACAGACCATCTCTGGTGTGCCATTCTTTGCTCCTGTGAAAGAAAAACTGGACAAAAATGGGCAGCTTTGTAGACACCTGGAGCCGCAGGCAGGAAGTGAGCTCTGTCAGCGCAGAAACCAACGGGTTCAGCTGAACAGGCCCCCAGTCTCTGCCCATTTCCTACCAACACAATTCCCTGTGGCTTCCCCGTTACAGCTTTGCTCATCTCACTGCTGAAAGCACGCTGCTTGCTGTCTACTGCCTGGCATGCCAAATTTTATTTTTTGTAGGGGGGTGAATAACCATTCAGATGTCTGACTGGAGCCTTTCTGTTGCTAGAGACATGCCACCGGGTTTGTGTGGGGCAGCTGCTCAGTATTTGTGCACCAGTCTGAGTGGCCTTGTATGTCACTGTGGACAAATGACGTCATTTCTGGAGCAGGCTTTACAGGACCTGTGCCACTGCTTAGTGCTACAAATGCTGATGAAATTGCTTTCCAAAACATGTTTCTTCTCTCAGAACAACATGATCTTGAAATCTATGGATTCACTTTGAATCTTTCTAAAAGTCTTTCAGGCTTTGTCTATTATCTGAGAGCTCCATACTCCTTCAGCATATTCTCTACAAAATTTGTTACAAAGATTGCAGTGTGCGCTGGTAGTCCAAAGCCAGACATTTTAACAGGCATGCTGCCAGGACAGAAATTCATTCTCATCCACACACCAGTCCAGAAATCTCTCTCCTCATCCATATTTTTCCCCCATAGAACCATTTCTTCCATCCTTCCTACAGGGAAAAAAAAAATGAAACTAAACAACCAAAACTGCCACCAACAAACAAGTATGCAAACAAACAAACAGAACAAAGAGAACCACACAAAAAAGAGAAAACCATTCAAATCGATTTCAACTAAGAAGTAATGCCAAATAATAGTCGTCTTTTTCTCTGGAATTTTCTGATGTATGCCACTTGTTATACTTCTGTCTGTTTCTAACTCTAAATTCTGCACAGCAAGGGCTGCACACGCACACTTGAATTTTAATTTTATGCATATACAAACATCAAAGCAAGAGTCCATTGAAGCTCTCCCCCCAACCATAATTCTCCAGACTTCCGGAGGCAAATGTAACTGTTCAAATGTAATCAAAAGAGCTCTGGGGCACAAGTAATGGGGTGATGTTCACCTTACTTCCCAATACAGGCAGTCACAGAACGATCATTGGATACTTTCTTTGTTTCCTGGGAGTTACAGTTTGTCATAGCATTATTTTGTGTTTTTTTTTGCTTTTTATCAGTGTTTTGGTTAACACTGCTTGTATGTGAGCAGCAAATCTTGAATAACCCTCTGAAACTCCCTTTGAAAAAAATCCACGCTCTAGCAAAGTTGTCTTTGCTGCACTCACATAGACCACAAACAGAAAGAGGTGTGACAAAAATAAGTTTAAAGACAAAACTAGCATTGAAAGACATGCAGAGCAAAGCAGTGAAGGAGGAGGTGGCAAGTATACAGTAGGACTGGATTACTGCCTGTTACAAGACACTATTTTATAGTAAGTGAGTAGACACTTCTGTTTCAGACATCTGCATAGCACAATGTTCAAATCTGCCCATCAGAGACCGTACTGGGTAAGATTGTTTCCCTGCCTTGAGCAACAGGCTAACAACAGGTGACGGGGATGAATCATTTGCACAGTAACTTACAGCACCTTACATACACAGTTTCCACAAGGTGCATCTGTGATGTCAGTTGACACCCTTGCCCTGTCTGACAAATATAAATGTATGTCTACTTGCACAATTTAAAATACTATAGCTCTCTTGAGAGGGTAGGGTATATGCAATTCTGTGATTCTGTGATAAGTGTATGCACATGTGTGTGCGTAGACTAGAACTATGGAAAGGTTACACTGCCCTCTCAAGAGAGCTCTACAGAGCTTCAAATACACACACACTATATATATATTTATACAAAACAAACAGTGAGTCAAGCATCATCGTATTAATGTTATTAAAACTGAAAAACAAATTACCAGACTTGCACTACTGACAATTCTTTTCATGAATAATTTTGCCTTACTGAAAGAGAAAAATGGGCAGAAGACTTGATTTTAACAGCGAATGAATTCTGAAGGCTGTTCAACTTATTCACAGCCACATTTGAATAACAAACTTGCATTAAAAAGAGCCTTGGTAAGTTTATTTCTAGATGTTATTGTGACATGCCTCCCTCCTCCCTGTCCCAGAGTCAATGAGAATTTGTATTTTAATAAGACTATGTCAACATGCACTACCGAAGCAGTGTATTTACACTGATAAAGACAATGAAAGTTATCCTCAGTCCCTAAAAACCACACTTCAGCATGAAGCAAATCTGTTGGCCATGTTACAATCAATTCATAAGAAGAATCTCTATAATGCAAATGTCATCAGGTCTGTAAGAACAGCATACCGCTACGGGACAAGTTGCCTTGGGAGTTACACCAGGGAAAGGTAGGGAGATGTCACTGCAATCAATGCTTCTCCATTCCAGGACTATGAAGTACTTTAATTTGCCTGTAAGGTGGCGTAGACATGCAAAGCAGTCACTTAAGACAGTTTCATTTATTCTTAAAAGACAGATGACAAAAGATTTACTGGCAAATTAGTTCATCAGGGAATCTTGTGGGATCCATCAATACCCAATATTATTGTTCAATTTTTACATCACCTGCATACCTTTAATTTTGCACTCCGCTTCATTCTTTTTAAGTCTTATAAGAGCTGCTATCTTCCCACCCAGGAAACCATCCTTCTCCAGATTCTTGAGCACGTGTACAAATATGCACATGCTTAAGTTCCACTGACACTATGGAATTATGTACGCTTAAGCATGATCTTATTGCCTGAAGAAGATCCTTTGTATTCTAGGATACAATTTGGCAAAATATAGCATATAAGATAGAGATGTGGTTCTTGAGAACACATTCTGGTGAGCTTCCAGGGACTTACCTGCCTGCCAGCTGCCGAGCTGGCTCACAGATCCGGCCTCTATCTATTCATCCATCCATACCACATTGTCTCAATGAGTGATAATGAAAACAGATGATTCATCGCTGGTATCTTCTCTATTCTGTCTGTCCTGTGGGAGACACGGCAGTTTATGATGAAGGTGTTAATATTTCAAGCTAAGAGAAATTCATGGCATAAAGGGGGCAGTTTTTGTCTTACTGGATAGATGTTCGTTCCTCATTTTTAAAAGACATTTTTAAAAGACAGAGATGGCCAGAAATTACATTTTTCATCCTTAACTGATCTTTAAATGAGCAGGCACCCATGCTCATCTTCTCAAGCATAAAATACTGTCTGATGGCCAATGGAGAAGAACATAAGCTGCACAGTCAGAAGGTATTCTCTTTTTATGTCTTTTTAGATAGATCAGACTAGCAAAATCAGATTTAATTTCCATTTACTTAAATACTATTTAAGGTCTCACTGTTAACTTAATAGCACGAACATCAAGGGCTTATCTCAGACACCTACAGGGAGAATGGGACAACTTCAGGTCTGCCACAGAGAAGAAGAATTACATCAGAACATTGAAAAATGCACTAACTTTATAATAACTCTGCTCAAGTGCTACACCTGAGTACAATCAGACACAAAGCCTGGAACTATCAAACCAGTCCTTGGGAAAGGGGAGCTGTCTACTGGAAAGCAAATAATCTGAAAGTATGCAGAAATCACAGCGGACAAATGACCAGACACGAGAACTTAGCAACATGGATTTAGCAATGTGGGATGAGTGAGGAGGTAAAAAAAAACCAACTATTTTTTCTCTAGATTCAGTACCATTCATACCTTCGTGAGGGTCAAACTCAGATATTTTGCAATGTTCTGATGTTCACACACTTAAAAGGACACTGAATGATTGGATAGAAACAGCGAGATCACTCACTAAAAATTATTCAGGAATCGAAAAAGACTCCTTCCAGTGAAGGCTTTAAAGAGCTCCATCTGTTTAGCTCATCAGCGAATGAGAGCAACTTGATTACAGGAATAAAGCATCAGGTACAAAAGCATTCTTTGATTCAGCTGATACAGTAAAATGGTTATAATATACTGAAAGCAAAGCCAAGCTTACTAGCGAGATACAAAACATCAGCTTTCTACTGAACATACGCAGTACAATGCAGTTTTAGTCATACAATCACACAGCATTTTCTTCTACAGGAAGCTTCATTGAGTGTGCGGGACAGTTGGTGGTTATTTGGTGAACGTTTTGTTTTATTCTCATTGTTTAATCTGCGGTGACTCGTTGTATGCCATTTAAACCTAGCACCAAGCACAGCACCGCTTCTTTCTGCATCGACTTTCATTTGGCTGTCATTTTAACAGCATGTGAATGTAATTCAGTGAACTGAAAAAGATACAGGAAGATAAAAGCCCTCCTAACACGTGTGTTATACAACACTTCACCTGGACAAAGGGTGACTGAAACACTACACTCAACGTTTCTTAAGATATTCATAAACTTCTAATTAACTAAGCTAAGTATTTCCAGCAGTGGTATTAGTACTGACAAGCCCTTTCATGCTTTTTTCAGTTACTTTAGGAATTGTTTCAAGAGTGAAAAAGGCCAGGCTTTAGGTTTGAGTGGGTTTGTTTCCACCACAGAAAACTCTTACGGAGATATTCTGGATCCCCCATCACGCGTCAGTAACCAAATTACTTCTGCAGGTTCCTGGTAAACCCTTCCCCTATCGAATACCTGCAATGTAGATGCCACAAGGTCTATCCATACTTCTACAAGCAACTGTTCTACACAGCAGAAGCTCCAAGGTCAGATGCTTTTTCAAGCAGATTGTTATCAGGTCACTGCTTGTGAGTCACCAAGGATGGAATGTTTCCTTTCTGTTCACAGGAGCACATCTGCATGAGATTTTCAGACTGGCTCTCTATCTATCATCTGCAATGGGATTCTTGTCTCTTTGCTCTGAATTACCTGCCAAGATGAGTTCCCCTGCCTAGAGCACCACCTGCCCATTATCATGGAAAGATTTGGGTGTCCTGATCAACGCCTTTTGCTACAGACATTCCTTGAAGCCTTACAAAAGGTGGGATAAACAAATCAGATAGAAACCATAAGCCTCCAGCCCCTAACGGGGCCATGCGCTGAGAGAAACTGGAGGACACATACCCACAGATTTTCCTGGCCAGGGCTCCACCAGCCTGTCCCAGCCCCAGCCCCATCTCAGCCTGACTCCTTAGAGCAGCCCCAGGGAGCTGCCTCCCATCGTGCTCCCCGAGCCCAGGGCTATGTCTTCATCACGGGCTGCACATCAAACCTTGTTCCTCACTGCAGCCCTTTTTTCTCAACAGCTATTCTCAAGTCCAGACTGTCACATCCCTTTCTTTCTACCAGCTTGCCATTTCCCCTAACCCAAGCAGCTCTCAATAGAGGCAGGAAGCTGAGAGATTTGTGTGTTCCCCTTCCAGTCCAAATTTCTGAACATAGGAGCACCAGAAATAGTAATCTTCATAGACACTGCATTCGAAACAATACATACCTACAAAACATTTATGAACCTGAGATTTTCAGAGAGCTATGACTTTGCTATGCTCTGGCTTAATTTCCCAGAAATGGTAGGAGACATCAAGAAAACATAATTAATTTCAAGTCTCCACTCAGCACTTGGCAGTTGCTGGAGCATTGCAGGTTTTCATGCTACCTGGATGAAACCTACATGAAACTTACACTGCTGCTGTTCAATTTAAACTTTCACTGAATGTTTACATGGGTCTTGTCTGGTGAGTTAATAAAGACTTCTATCCATTTGGTTATTTACCAAAGTTAAACCCTCACATGAACACCCATTCACTCATTGCAAAATAATCCAGCTTTAATCTTCGTCCAACCTGAAAAATTGGATTCACCTGTCTGCAGTGAAAAACATAAAATGGGAAAATGAAAGTTATGCTTAATTGTGGCATTTATCATGCCTAGACTGCTGTGCTGTACCATATCTGGAAGAAAACCAAGCTGAGTGAAACAACAAAAGATTGGGTTTTAAAAAATTACAGAGCTGTAGCACGTTAAAAGCTGCACATCTTTGACTGTGAAAAAAACTTGTACTTCTTTAAGTGTCTTCGCAAAGGAATTTGAAACCTAAGGTGCATTTCCAGGAGGCCTGAACTCTTAGCAGCTTACTACACCACTCTCACACTTGCAAGTGTTTTCTTTATATTGGAAAGTACAACTATCATATGTTATGCTATCCTAAGGTACACATCTGCCTCTGTTCCATTACTGTCAGAACAGCAGCTTATGCTGGATACAAGCGTTTCGGCACACAGCGCTTGCAAAGGCCACAGGAGAATTTCCTGAGCTTTGCTCTCTGAGGATGCCTGGAGCTCCTTAGCAACCTTGCTCAAGGACTGAAATCACAGCCTCTAGGTAGCAGGTGGTGTCTCCGTACACCTGAAATAGCTGCTGGCTACAGCAAGCACACATACATCTCCAGTGAATCATTTAACACAGTCATCAAACCCAGCTTATAGACAAAGACATATTAAACAGAGACTGATTAAGGCAGGAGAAACAGTCATGAGTGCTGACTCCTGCAGTGGCCTTGTATCACTGTAGAGAGGGTGTTTTCATGACAATTTGATAATAGGCTTCCTCTAAGTCCAGTTTGGGTGGAGGGGCATCAGGAAGGTGTGAAATAGCAGAGTCTGAGAGATAGAGATCTAAGTGCTTGAATTGCTCAGACCACTAGAAGCCCTTATACATGTCAGGCTATACTACAGGATATATTATCTACAGCGAGCTGTCTTGTTCCTTCCTGGCACTGCCTCAGCTACNCTACTTACATCTTTTTTTTTTTTTTTTCCCTCCCACAGATAAATTTCATCAAGTGGAGTTTGCAGTTGTTCTACATGAAACAATTTCAGGACTGAAATGTCACCTAGCTGTGTAACCATAAACATTTTGCCTTTCCTTTCAGCTTTTACGGCAGGGCTGTACTGAGTTCTGATGTTTCTCTCATTCCCTGCCATGCAGCTATGGGAATAGAAGTCCCCAGGTCTTTATTATACACAGCTGACCTTTTATTTTCTGCTACGTGCATTCAATTTCAGATAGCCCAGGGTATGGTCTTGAAATGCTGTTTTCTATCACGCTAAATTGTTATGAGGTCTCCATTTTTACACATTTCATAAACTCAGGAGTTTGCTTTTCAGCATTGCATGAAAAACAGAGGTCATTCAGGGGGTTATAACTTTTTCCAACAAAACAACTGTTGTGACTCTTCTGCGAGAAGCAAAGGACAAACGTGATAAACACTGCGCAAATCACTGTGATCCATGTAAATATAATAAATTATTTTCGGAAGAGATCTGAATTCTCAATATAAAACTTAAGTGGGGGATATCGTGGCAAATGGAGTTGAAACATTTAACCTTGATTGACCCTCATTTAAAACTTAATTCCAGTTACGCGTTTCTTGCAAGAAGAAAGCATCTCAATTTTATATGCTACTGGTGCTCACAATTGCTGAAAGAGAGGTACACCTTCACTTCCCACCCAAGAATGTATTTTCCCCTCCTTCACAGAGATGGTATTGGCAGCTCCACCTTCGTTCAACAGCCACTGCCTCTGTGTGCCTCTCAGACTTCCTCCAGTCAACACTTAGCTTTGGGGTTCCCTCTCAACCCAACCCACTCCATGACTCTACGATCCCAATATCCTGATATTACCTTATATACTGTGTTTTAAACCTCAAAGTATCCGACATCTAGCTCATGTGTTACTCAAGATTTCAGTCCTCGCCCACCCGCCAATACCTATGGCAGCCAGGCTCTCCTCACCTCGCACAGCACCCCTCACTGTCCCCAGACCACTCGCCGGCCTATGCCCTCAGTCACTCAGCCGTGACTCCGAGGGCTGCCCCTCGGGGCATCACTGCACAAGGTCAGCCATCCTGGCACGGGGGAAGCTGCTCCCAATTTCCAACTTTGCTGGAACCGCGGTGCTGCAGGCGCTGCTCCGAGCGCTGCCCGTGCCCGCAGCCGGGAGGGCCTCGCAGGGGACCCGGCGTTCCGCCACCCCGGACACCGCACCTCGCCTCTGCCCGCTGGGTCCCAGCGCTACAGACTCACCTCACCTAAAGCCTCGCTCCTAAAAGCGAGCAGTCATTTCCTGGTTATTCGTCAACATCGATGCTTTAATCCTGATAACACAACAATACATTTAAAACCTACCACGCTCCTCCGCATTACTTTACGGAGCCGAACAAATTAAACTTCCGAACCGCACGGTTCCCAGGCGGGGGCCCACCGGTTGCAGCCCCGGGAGCCTCGCGGCGCCGGCCCGCCCGTATCGCTTCCCTGTAAGCCTACCCCCGACCCGCCGCCCGACCCCGGCAACGGCCAGCACCGGCACCTCACCCGCCTCCGTGCCCCCAGAGCCCCTCTCCCCGCCCGGCCCCGCCGCACGGCGACCCCCGCGCACGGAGCCCCCCGCCCCGTACCTGCCTGGGCGCTGCGGGCCGGTGCCCTC
>WBMW01004101.1:15368-75995 GCA_013396635.1 Penelope pileata | reverse complement strand
GCGGGCGCCGGGCGGAGGTGTGGGGCGAGGAGGGGAGGGAGCGCTTCATTCAGGAATATCCTGGCCTCTTCCTTCGCCGCCGCCCTGCAGCCGGCCCTCGGCACTGCCCTCCCCGGCCCGGCCCGGCCCGGCCCTCCCCAGCCCGACCCGGCTGGGCGCCGGGCCGTTGCCCTCACACCAACGTGTTTCCCCGGCCCGCATCCCCGCCGCCCTCTCCCCAGGTGGACGTTTTCCCCCAAAATACGCCCGCAGGCCTCTGGGCCACCCCAGGGCGGCGACGATACCCGGCAGCAGGTGCCCGCTCCACGAAATGGCGGCTGACCTGGACTCCTACCTCGCTCAGTCTGAGGCCTCCCGAACTTCTCTACGTTTCACCTTGTAAAAGTGATTTGGGTCTGTGTCCTTCGGCGAGGAGCTGCTCTCAGGCTGGAACTTGCTGTTGGGACCCCTGAGATCAGCTCTCTGAAGTGAGAATTGAGGGTGCAAAGGGGTTTTTGTTCACTCGTTTTGTCTGATTCCGCAGCTGCAAGGAAGAGCAGGGCCTGCTGTCATCGGTGCCATGCAGGTAGCCAGAGGGAAGGGAAATGCAGGAGGCAGAAGGGATGGGGAGGGAGAAGGCAAAAACGAATCAGGATAAAGTGGATAATGTTCACCTGCCTGGCCTGTGCATCAGTGCTTGGAAAGGACAAGCTTGGCACCTCTGCAGCTGACCCTTCTGGCAGAGGTCTCACGTCTGCCTCATGGCCAAGAGGATGGGAGGTACCATCAGGCCCCAACAGTCTGAGTTTCAGGGTCTCCCTTGCGTTACCCTGAGGATGGCATGCTTTCCCACAGCAGCAGCCTACTGGGCGTCACATACACCCACCTTCATGTCCTGTCCTTCTCCCTGCTTTGCATGATAGGGAAAAGCTGAGGCAGTTCCTCTTCCTCCTGTCTTCTGTCTTTCGTCTTCATCTACAAAAGGTCCGGTGGCATCAGTTTGTTGAATCTATTCACACATAATTTCTCTCCCTGAAACATTCTTGTTCTCTCAATAATAGTAAAGTTGATAAAACGTCACTCAAAGTGCAAGACAGATGTCTTCTTTTCCCTGGTTTATATAAATTAAATTGATCTTTCAGGTTTGCCAAACAGAAGAAGCCCAACAAGCAAGCTGCATCTTAGAGCCTCTAAGCATGATGAGTCTCAGCTACTGCCACTGCTAAGCTACTGGGGATGACTATTAAGTATCAGCACTGCAAGTCACTGTGAGCTGATGAATCTGTGCCAAGAGCTGCTGGCACTCTGCAGAAAATACTCTTCAGGAAGAGTTTGCCAAAGACAAGAAAGACTGCCCCCCAGGAGCTCTTCACAAAACAAACGCGGCTCACAGCAGAACTGCTGGCAGATCTTAACACAGCCAAATGACAATGACAGCGCAAGTGAGGGAGACGGAAGGTTGGATATGAAAGGTGGGGTCACCGCATAGTTACCTGTCTAATTTGCATGCTAAGTACTAATTGTAAAGTTAAAAAAAGATAAGTCCAGTCAGAGCCTAGCACAGCTGAATGAAATATTTTACCTTAGTAAATTCTCTTGCTCTGAGGCGGAAGGAGGAGCATTAGAGAAGTGAAAGATCTGCCACGTGCTGGCTCCTGTAGCAAAAGAGACATTCTTCTCCTCTTTCCTGTGTACAAAAGATTATTTTCATCCTTTTAATCACATGGAGAAACAATATTGTTAATGAATTTTGTTCTTTAAAAAGAACATATAAAAAAGAACATTTATATTCTAAAACCTTTTGGAAAAGTAAGGATGCTGATTAACGTATAGTTGGAAAAGAAAGAGTTTGGTGACACAAATGTTGCTGAAAGGAATGGTCATTGTTTTGACAGCAAGAAGCAATGCCATTGATAGGATGCCTATTCATTTTTCTTACAAAAGATTTTCACAGCACTTTCTCCCAGGTGGGAGCCCAATGAAGGCTAGAAAAATGATGGACCTGTTTGCTCTCTGGTCTGCACTGGAACAAAGCACGCAAGTACTGGTATTATTTCACATATCTCTGGGGCTTTTAATCTTCAGTGCAGTTTTACACACACACTTCTGAATGTATTTCCCTCTCTAGGCTGATGGCAAATAATATTTCCAGACTGTACAACTGAGACAACTGGGTGATATTTGAAAGACTTGCAGGCAGGCACAATCAGATGCATCTTAATATTATGCAGATATCTTTGCCTTCTAGATTACTTTTCATATCAAGGTCACAGTGATATTTTTCTGAAGAGATCAGATGTATCTTGAGAACAGATCCTTAGCCAGCTCACCATTTTAGTTCTTGTAAAGTATTTAACTGGTTTTTTAAGCTCTACTTGAAATGTATTTGATTTTAACTGGTGTAGTGTCTGTCATTTGGAACCTAACTATGCAAATGCATTTACAAAGTAGAGCACTAACTGCAAATAGGCCAGTTTGATACTCAGACTGTTTGCAGTCATGGTATTTCTATAGTCGTAGTGGGGGGAGTGAAACATAAAAAATGCTAAATTCTTGCATTTCAGTAATTAAATGATGTTGTATTCCCACAGAATAATCAGCACCACATTTTGTAACATTTTAGCGCTAAGCTAGCCTGCATTTGTGCTCTGTCATTTTGTCTCCGTTTCTCCCAGCTGGGGTTAAGTACAATACTTTAAAATCAACGACTGGAATGCCTTCTGGCAAAACTTTTTAGGGAATGTATACTTCCTTGGGGAAGGGTGAGAAAAAAGAACATTTGAAAAAAAAAAAAAATGTGTGCTGATATGACCGTTGCCAGCTTCTGACTCAGCAGTGGCATGTGCATCTTTCTCAGCATGGAGGATTTTTTCCAGTAACACAGTGTACCGAAGGAGTTCATTGTGGAGCACTGAACAAGGATTAGCATTCACATGGAGCAGAAGAACAGCTTTTGATGGTGTCCCCTCTCTCTTGCCATTTGTCCTCACTCTGAACACCATTCATCCCACCAAACACTTATTCCATTGGTCTATTTCTTCCCTGTAAGCAAAGTATCCTTAGCACACCAATATAACGTTAAAGAAAGAGTTCTTCAACCAAAGGAATGAAATATGTATGTAGGACACCATACCAANAATGTATATAGAAACCAAAAAAAAAAAAAAAAAAAAAAAAAAAAAGATGTTGTAAGATGTGGTAACTTTGAAATAATATTTGATACTAATATTAATTACCATTACCAGTGTTATTATTACAGTTGTGGTGCAGCCTAGAGGGTCCACCAGTGCCAGGCATTGTATTCCCACAGATCAAAAATGTAGATAATTTCTGCCCCAAGGAGCTTACATTCGAATTAAGTGTTTTTCCTGAGGGCCAGGAATGTCATTTGTTACACGTTTGTGCAATGGCTAAAAGAATGGGGCCTAATTTAATTGCAGCCTTTTAGACATGTATAATATAAATTTTAAATAATATAGTAATTGTAATAATAATTCTGTCAGAAGACAGTGCAAAGCCATTTTCCTGTGTCTATAGGCTAGCAGTCCTCTTGGAAACTGGGGACTTCAGTACCTGGAGAATGAGTTGGAGTGATAATTGTAGGAAGTAATAGAACCTGAGTATGCTAAGATAGGAGATGAACCTCTAGGCTACAGCTTTGTTAAGGAAAAATTTCCCTTTTGCAGAGCTACCTTACAGTTTTGGGCCATATTGAGAAAATACTGGCTTAAGGAAACTATGTGTAAATGTATTCAGACTTTCAGCTGATTCCTTAACAAAATAATTATCAGAGGTTTATAAAGGCAGCTTGTGGTGGGAGAGAAGGTACTGCTGAGCATTCAAAGCCGCTGGAAAGCAAATATTTCTGCTATCTGGTTGACTTTCAACATGACTAGGCTCATGTATGCTCTTCACAGTGTAGTGCCATGCTGAGATACCCAAGCTACTCTAACAAGGCAGCCAAGTCACCTGCTGAGAAGCAGGCAATATGAGTCGAAGTGCAGTGCTAGAAGTTACAGGCATGCTTGGCAGTGTTTGCTCTCACTGTGGGGGACAGCACAGATATATCCCAAGGGTATGCATGTGCAGGCCTCCTGTGACAACCTGGCATCTCAAGGAAACCTGTAAGTTAAAAAAAAAAGTGTGTTAAAAATCTTACTGATCAGGAAAGGGGTGAAAGGTTGTGACAACGTACAGAATGCACACCATTATTTAATTTTGCTTGCAGTAAAAGAGCTTCAGAGATAGTAAGCAGAGACCTAACCTAAGGAGCTCAATAAACGCCGCAGAGACTGAAGGGATTAATGCTAGGAAAACTCAAATCTGAATGGAATATGCTGTGTTAGTCACACAACCTACTGGGATCTGAATTGAGTGCAACTGCTCAGAAAATCCTGGCGTTACTGTGGAAAGCTCAATGGACAACAGTATTTAGAAAGTGAACAAAATGTTAGTGGGAAATAAAAACCAGACTGGAAATATTATAATTCCCACAGATCAGTTATCTTCCACATCTTGAATAATTTGTTAATTCTAGGAACTTGGCTACAAAGCAGATACAGCAAATGCTGTAAGTATCTAGAGACAGACATTGAAAATTATTAGAGCCTGAGAGAGAAAATGTTGTATGTGGAGAAACTGAAAAGATGACATGAATAAGAAAGGACTTTATAAACTTTATAAAAAATCATGAATGGCAGAGAGAAGATTAAACCTGCATTTGTAGTCACCTTTTTTATATATATATATATAATTTAAGAACAAGTATTCATCCAGTGGAATTAAAATGACACAAACTTTAAAGTGATGAAAGGAAATATTAGCTATCGGAGAATTTAGTTACATGAGGTGATAGAATTTAAAGAAAGGATTAGGTTATGTAAAATGTGTAAAGGGATAGAAACCTTCCCATTTCAATGCAGAAGCCTGTAATTAAGCCAGCAGTAGAAGGAAGAACAGGGAAATGAGCATTAGTAGAAACGTCTCTTGGGCAAATTACTGAATTTCCTAAAAATTCTTCTGACGGCTGGTCATTAGTGGGAAGATATGCAGCAATATATGATATTTGTTCTCATCTGATATGCAGATGCACTTTCTCATCCAGGAGGGATTAGCATTCCCCCCAACCACAGGCACACTTTTGTGCCTACATGCATATCCTCCCTCTCCAGCTGCACATCACTGGAAGTTTCTCTTCCCACGGATCACCAAAGGACTCCACTGTTGGGAAAAGGCAAAGCTTGCATTTTAAACTCATTTGCAGATCTGGCCTCTAGGGACTCAGCTGTCTAAAGACACAGCCAGGTGACAGACGTAGTCCTGTGTTTGGTCTAGGCTCTACGTAGTTCTGCTAAGCACCAGCTGATTCCAGTCTGAAACCCACTCAAACATGGCACCGTGCCAGAGCTAGTAACCTGCTATGTGCTTCATACTTAACTCACCTCAGACTGGGGTAGGTTGAATATGTGACCGTTAGTGTGTCCTCAAATAGATGCAAACTTAATAGTTGGAAACGAACAGAAGCTAGCTACTTGGAAAACAGAATATTTCTATTATTTTCCGATGTTACAATCCCTAGTCAATGAGTCACTTTTCAAAAATTCAATCTCAAATCTTGCAGTCATTAGTCCTACAGAATCCCTAAATCTTACTGGAGGTATTAGGAGATTCTTTTTTGCCATAGTAAGTTAGATTAACCCATTTTAGACGTACGTTTTTCATATGATGGGAGTTTAGTACAACAACACACTAACTGCCTGGCAAAAAAAGCTGGGAAAGATGATGATGTGACAAGACCACACATATCCCAAGATGTTCAGACAGCTGAAAACTACTTATGCACAGACATTATTCAAGATGAACTTGAATAATGCTTAAATTTGATGGAGAATTAATGATGCCAGTGCTGCAGAGCATTACTACACCTATTACCCTCTTATTTATGTTATATCATCCAACAAGTTCTCAAAGTGAGGCTATCTGTTCCGTAGATAGAGATCACTGCTTTTCCATGCTATTTGTCTAATAAACCAACCTGAGATTGTTCAAGTAGATTGACCAACCTTAACTGCACTAACAGATTCAAAATGTGCCCATCTTTTCTTGACTTACATAAAAAAAACAATTACTAGCTCACAGCTGGAGTCTATGCAGTAATTTGGTACCAGCAATGGCTGTTTCCCTTTGCATTTCCCATCCACATCATGAAAGATGATGGCTCATTACAGCAACTGCAGAAAACTGTAGCAATTGCATTTCGATAGTCGTTTGCCATCAACACTATCTATGCAGTGCTTTGTTCTGATTTTTTCTAAACTAGAATGAGTTTCTGTAAAAATATTCACGAACCGTTATGTCCTCCCCACCCCAATAAAAGTAAGGAGAAAATTCCAGGCTAACGGGAGCTCAGCTTTCCCTGCGTTGTGGTTCTGTATCTATCGGTGGCATGAAATTTGCAGATTTCACGTTATGAGCTAGCATCTCAGTTTTCTTTAAGTATGCTAGTTAAGAGAGGAAGAACACATTCCATTATACAGAGGAGTTGGTAGGGTAGTGTTGATTACATTGTGAAGGAGTGACAAGAAGCCCTAGTGCTTATGACCTGCCTTAATCACAGTTTGGTGATTTGTAAGGTTTAAAATAGTGAAACCAAGAAAACCAAACACTGCACGTTTTGGATTTAAAAGATTCAATTCTAGAGACCAAGCAAAGACACTTTAGCTTTTCCCGTCAACTTCCTCTTTACTTTGATTTCATTCTTTTCTTGTTCATTTGTTAACTGCACATCAAGGAGTTAATGATGCATACAGTAAGAAAGCTGCTGCAGGCAGAATAATGTTGAGTAAATGTTCCTGCATCACTAAGATCTGTAAGCCCCAATAGTAATTTCAATCTCTGAATCAATGATTTGTCATTAATTGCAACTTTCCTTAAACTAGTTTTGCAATATAATACATTTAATTCTTGCTAAATACTGATTGCCTTGTGGAAAAAAGTCGTTATGGTAATAGTTCATTGGAGAGCAAAAGGGAAGAGTGAAGACAACATTTTTGAAGACAGGCTGCAATTCCATTATTTGAAGTGAATTTTAGGACAGGGGAAGAGCTTTGGAAAGTTAGGCTTTGGTTAGGAAAGTGTTCCATTTTGTAGTACTGTTTGTCTTTGAAGGAGCACTCTAAATTTAATTGGGAGACTTCTTTTACTCCGCTTTTTTTCATTTCAGGATTTACCTGATAAGCAAAAACTGTTTATTTTTTTCTATTTGTTTTTCTTTATTTCTTTTTTGTATAATCAATATAAGTCTACTGAGGCTGTTTTTAGTATTTACTCTTCTATTCTACAGCTTGTGGAGAAAGTACCATATAGGTCCACTATTAGTGTAAGAGAGGCTTTACTCTTTGACTCATCTGTACTAACTAGGGGTGTATTTAGAATTGCAAATCATACTGGAAAATTGTAATGTGGGAGGAAACATAGAGTACTTATTTGAAAGAAAATGATGTGCAAACAGATGAATACTTCCTCCTGGAGCTTGTGCCATTCCCCCCAAGGGTATTGTATTCCATGATAGTGGTGCTCTACCAAATAAAATTTGGGTAGCCCTGGTAGAAGAGCTCCTGAAAGGATGAAAACTACTTCACTGAACAAAACTTCTTTTGAAAAGGATACAGCTCTTCAGTATAAACAGGGAACAGAGTGGCTTCCTTTTGTGGTTTTGTTTTGAATGTTTTGTTGTTTCACTTGTTGATTATCTGGAACTGCTGGAACTGTAGAGAATGACATTTCATATTGTACCAAAACAGTGGCAATCTGTTTCATGGCAAACAGGAGACAGCTTCATTTAGAAAATAATATGCCTTAATCTGTACCCAGTAATGCCTAATTATTTGAGAAAAAATACAAGTAACAGAATGTACTAAAAACTATTTTTGCAACATGATGCCTCGTCTTAAAACATAACTTGGCATTTGACATGCCACTTAAGGTTTACATATTTCAGTGGCTGGTGGGAAAAACAAGGCTATTTTATACAGCTTCATGGCACCTTCAGCTTAGGTGTGATGCTTACTGGACTTATTCAAAAGTTTCAGGAAACGTAATTTTAAGTGGGAAAAGCTCATTGACATGGGTGAAAGCTAGGGCAGAGAGACCCTGAAGGGTAAAGGATGGTGATACAGATCCCATAGAGTTTTATACTGAAGAGTTGAAGAATGCATGATTTAGCAGCTATCAGTCCCCACAACTTCAGTTCTCACTGCATGGAGTTACACTGATTTTGCCTATGTCAATACTGGGTAGAACCATGGTGAGCTGCTAGCATATGTCCTGCCCAGCTGTACCTGGGAGCCATTTGGCTCTCAGCAAACAACACATTTCCCCATATTTGCAGCAGGGACAGCCAGGATTTTCAATGCACTTGTTAAATCCCTGTGGATCAAAGGATAAGTTGATGGCAGAAAAACACATTAGTCTCAATACAATACTCCTTTTAGCTTGGCTCTGTAACCCAGTTGTGCTCTAACTGTTGACACCTTGAAAGAGAAAGAAGAGAAAAGAGTATAAGAGGAGGGGCAAAATTAGAAAGGGCATAAAAAGCTTCTGGCACGGAGGTAACATGTATTTCTAGTATGGAGTCCTGCAGTGCGACACAGATCTGGCATGAAAGAGAAAGGGAAAACTGCAGCTTAAGCCATGTGGGAAAGGATCAACAGCATTGGTGTGGAGAGGGGAGAATGGCTACAGAAACTGAGCAACAGCCTGATGGGAGAAGACATCAGTAGAAAAAGAGTGCAGAGACTATTAGTGCACACTCAGCGTTTTGGGAAAAATTGTGGAATGTGGCATAAAAATACCACCTCTAAAGAGTGTGATATGAGCCTGCTCTGGCATGAGGGGGAGAATGAGACAACTCGTATGAAAAATGTGAACATGCACATATATGAGGGAAATGAAGGCTGCAAATATCTGAAAGCAGAGGTGACACATGGGACACCTTCAGGGAAACACAGACATGGGAAGCCTTGTCTGCCTCAGATGCCACAAGGTGAAGGGCTCCTGAAAACAGCAATAGTGTTTGTAATGAAAGTGCCACTTTTTGCATTTGAGCGTTACCATGAGTTAGTGTGAGATGGGCGCTGTGATAGCTGTACCTAATGATAACTTATCAAAAACCTCCCCAAGCTGTGTGGGAAACATCTCAGGGCCTCTCCAAAATTAGTCTTTGGTGCTGTTGCACTCAGTGCTTCAGCGCTTAACATGCCTCAGCTCTTGGGATAGCGTCTGTGCCTCTGAGTAAGTGTCCTAGGACCTTGATACGAGGTATGGATTCCTCAGAATACAATTGAAAGCACCCACCATAATTAGCAGCGTTGTTTTTACACAAATATGTGTTTTTAACACAAGAAAACTTGAAAAAAATGCAATATATTATGATACTCATTTGGACAGTATGTCTTAGATATCACCGGATTTTCCAACTGTGTTTTCATCACATTTGACATAATGTCCCCACTTTTTGAAAAATCTATAGTAGAACTACTGCCTAACTGAAAGGAATAAAAGCTAATACAAATAAGCATTACACAAAGTAGCTTGACGCCTAAAGGGTTAGTGAATTCTATTTCTCCTTTTTAAAGCACTCTTATTTCAGATAGGTTTAAATATTCCTAGCTATTGCTCAAACGCTAAGTATTATGGGATTATTAGAGTGATATTTACACAAATGACAAAAATAGAAGGTTCTATTACATCTTTGTTATCATCTGTTACAGGAAAAACAGTATTTATCTGTTATAATTGTAAAATGTTACATCTGCTCAGTATTTATGCATATGATTAATTTTCCAAAGACAATCAAGTCACTGGATGGATGTAACAAAATGAACCTCCATTTAAGTGAAGATTTTAAAACAAAGTAGGAATAAATCCTGATTCATTTATACATATTTATTTAAAATATCAATCTACCAGGTTTAAGGAGAGTTATATTGATTTAGAATCGTGTAAATCTAGAAAGCTAATTCAGTCTTGTTTAAAGGGGAATTCCATGCTTCAGTAAGAAAGGAATAAAATACCTCCAGGTGATGCATTTTTACATTTTAAAGGACAGTTGTTCTCTCTGAAAGCAGCTTGTAGTTTTGAAATATTGGAAATAGCCCCAGAGGAGATTAATTGACAACATGCAGGTGAATGGGTCAGTTGTACAAAGCTTGTTTAATCACAGGGTTTCACGGCTTTGTCGCTGTGAGAGAGAAGTTTATCATATCCTGTAGATACCACCTGACACCTTGGTCTTACTACAAGGATGATGTCATCATGCTTGAAAGATTTTGTGGTCATTATTAGGATATAGTATGATCACACTGACAGTTCTTTGCTGCAATGGGTAATCAAAACTTTTTTTTCTCTGCTTTCTCCCTGTGCCAATGAACACATCAGTAACAGATTTAAATGTTTTAAGGGTCAGTGGAGTTAACAGTTAAGCTGACTTTTGACAACAATGCCAAAACTCTGCAGTTCAAAAAAATTTAGAGTATATTTGCTTATCTGCTGGTAAACCCAGGACGATGGATACACAGTGAAGAGGGAATGAAACAGGGCATTACAAATCTCTTGGCAGATAATGTGATGTTTTACACAGAGGATGTGGCAAGCATTTCCGTAGGTATGTATGTGGCTCTTTTTTGACGAGGTGATGAAGTGGCATTTCAAGAGCATCGTTGGTGAATGCTACAGAACTGCAGTTGTATATACCCATCTGTGCACTTTCACAGGCATCATTACAAATCAGGATTATCCATGTGCTTCCTGAGATTGCCCATCCAAGCAGGATAACCAAAAGAGAGTAGTTTGCTAAATTGTACACCTGCAGTATTATGCCTACAAAATGAAACATGCAGCATCTTATTCAAAATACATGTTGAAAAACAGGCCTTCTATTACAATGAAAACTGTCAGAATCTGGAAACGTTTCTAGCCATGTGCAGCTGGTGCAATCGGCTGGAAAATCTTCTAGAAGCATTACTGAAAATGCTATAGTTTTTGCCTCTGTGTAAGCAGCATTAAGTCTGACTAACCTCTGGGAAGGGTACACAGGGTGTTGTTGCCACCTAGAGTCAGTTCTTCAAAATAGAAACTGCATGGTTTTTTCCCTTCCACTTATTGAAAAAGAAATCCTCCAACATACCCAGACAGCTCCCATCCTGTCGCTTAGCGTCATTTTGTCCACTAGAAAAAACAGAGGTGAGTTTCCACAAAGTTAACTACCTCCAAGTGGATTCCTGGAGAGTGCAAGGCAGCCTGTAACCTTGGTTTCCTTAGGGTCTGCAAGATGGACCACTCACCCCCATCAGTGGTCTTGACCATTTTTTGCTTTTGGAAGCAAACCTTTATTCTCCCCAATGAAAAAAACGCAGGAGTGGTGTGTGTGCAGCACAATGCCAAGGCTGGCTTGTGGCTGCTGGGGTGTTTTGCAGGTGGGTAAAGCTGAATCTAGGGCCATGCAACAAGTGAGCAAATGTAGCAGAAACATGAACACACGTCTGGTGTTGCCCTGTTCTGAAATGGACCTCTGGGAGTCCTGTCCCTGTCCACTCCTGCCAGAATTCCTTCCATTCTCCACTCCACCCCATCTTCCTTTTCCTTCTTTGAGTTACACGATCCGCATATTGTTGCTTTTGGCTGTGCAGAGATCATGATGTACTACACACAGTGCTAGGAAGGCTCACCACTGTGTAAACTCACATGACAATGAAAGCTGGCGGAAGATAAAATCCCAGCAAAGACTCAAAAACCAGGGCAGATTCACAACTCTTGTTTTCTGTAGCTGCAGTATCCACTTGTACACTTGGCAATAAAGCAAAACAAAATCAGTTTATCCATTTATATGTTTTTGCACATTTTATACCTGAGTAATTGGAAAACAGTAACTGAACGAAATTTAGACCAATATCCCAACATTGTTCTCACTGCTCTCTCTCACATCAATTGTTATAATAATTATAAATAATAGAGAAATTAGTTATACTCAAGTATAATCTTGGGGAATTCTAGAGCAACTACAGCTGCTCAGATCTTCTGAAAAGAAAGTAAAAAATACAAAATAAAAAGCTCTATGTGATATTCATTCTGAAGTGCAACCATTCCTAAGGCAGAAAATAAGAGAGAATAAAAGAGTTTAGAGATACTTGGGCCCTTTTCACTGCTTGCCTGGTCTCTCTCTCTTCTCCTACCCCTATCAGATAAAGAGCCCCAAACATGAACTTTTGTAGTCTGTAACTGCTCAGCCAGACATTTCACAAATATAACTTACTGGATTCAAAACTTCAGAAAGGCAAAACATCCGGATAGATAGGTAGCGAGGGTGAAGTGATGGCTGAAAAAGGTAGGAAGTCATCTCAAGAGAAAATTAGATCTTCCAAACGCATGGAAATATGTTACAGATCTGTATTTAGAAACTGTACATGAAAGAAGAAAACCAAAGGCTTCTGAAAAGTATCAGTTCCATCAGTTCCTTCAGGCTGAATATGCTTTTCAGAGTGGGTTTAGAATTCTGATAGAATACATTTCCCTCTAGGATCTCTTGTTTTTGACATTCATCATTCAGAGCCATCAAGAATAATTTATAATCTTAACATTCTGCTTTGACTGTCAGTAGGAAATGTCTCAGTCTGCATGGCATATGTAGCTAGGTACTGAAATTATTGTGGTATTTTTAAACTCATAACTCATAANTTTGCCTAGGGAAGCTGCCGTTTTGGGTGGCTGCTGTAGATAGCTGGGAGACAAACACAGTGCCATCTCCTGGGAACGTGGGCAGCTAGGATTCCTGTGAATTGTTACGCCCCAACCTTCGTGTGAAAAAATCACCCCTACTGACCAGGTAACAGTTGCTCTGTCTTTGGATGAGTGGCAATGACAAGCTCTTCTAGAAAAAATGTACTATCTTACCTTCTTTCATCCCTCAAAAAAATGGCCCACACCCTTCCTGAAGATGAGCAAACTAGATTTTTAGCTTAAGATACAGTTTACAGTTTAGAATAAGTAAAAATCATCATCAACAAATGACACATCCACAGCTTGTTTGGGTGGCACTGACATTTTAAACACTCATGCAACATTGATTTCTCTTCTGCTTTTGAAATACACAGACTAAGTTGCAATGCCCAGGTGGATTCAGAGGGTGAGGAAGGAACACAATGAGCTTTTCAGTAATTCCTCCCAGACATGGTGATAGATCACTGTTTTTATTTCACCGCTGTTTTTACTACGCTGCTTAAGGCAAGCACGGAGCATTTTGAAGAGATGGTTTTCATGGACATAATTGGCACAACTCTCTGGGTTAACTGAGCCTCCCGTGGAAGAAATGGAGTGCTCGTCCTGGGCATGAACATCATCATTTTTAAATCCAATGGCAATGAGATTAATCAGATGAGGTGCTTTTCAGTAAGAGTATAGTGACCCAAAGATACGGCAAAGCCATTTCAGACTTTAGTTGGAAAACTCAAGTCTTGAGAGAAATAGGCTTCTCAGAAGGGCAGAACTGCAGGCACGACTGGTACTGGAAACCACACAGCTTGTAAACCTGCAGTGAAAGCTGCCAGACCAATTTATTGGAAGACTTGGAATTTTCCAAATTAAATAGTACTGTAGGTAGAAAAACAGATGTTATCCTCTCGCAGGCCACCTAAGCAAAAAAAAGTTCCAAACATATATTTCAGTAGTTTGTAAAACTTTACATAAAAATAAATAAAACATAATTTCTTTACAATCTACTTTATAAGCCTTCATTACCAAAATTGAAATACCACAGAGCAATTCGTAGCTGGCTGGCATGCTGAGAAAGCTTAACCTTTGGCTCAGGTGTGCTCTCTAGAGTATGTTTAATCTGCCGTATAGAAAACACACAAGAAGCATCTGTTCCTTTTCAAAAACAAGTAAGCCAAAGTTCAAATCAATATCAAATGTAGATGTCGTGTTTTAAGCAATCCTAAAGAGCGATTACTCACAAAAGTTTGTATCTAAACCTTGAACTTCTCTGAGAAACTGATACCCACATAAAGCAATACTACTTTTTAGCTAATGAGAAGCTCAGCATCATTAAAGTAGCAACCTCTGCTCCTTCAGGTCTCAAGGTACAAGAAGGGAAAAGCTACTATGGAAAGCAGGGAGACTGAGTGGGATTTAATTTAAAAACTGGAGGGGAAGGAAGATGATTGCTGCTGCTTTGAAAGATGTGTTCAAATGTGCAAAACCATGCTTTTAGTCTCTGGAAAATATTTATGCAACCTCTCCTTCTGAGGGAGCTTGTAATCACTCCCACCCAGCCATGCAATCACTCCCACCCAGATAAGGCCATCAAAGCGTGAAGTCTAATCAATGGAGAAATGACCACTTCTTTCTGAGCTCCTTTAACTCTCAAGCTGTTAGGGACACAGACTTGTGTAGAAATGCAACATAATCCTTAAACTAGTGGTTATCTGCTGGATGTTAACACAATTTAAAATCTATTTTGCTATAAACTTTAGTGCTTTCCTAATACATTAATGCTTTGTGTCTCTCTCTGTCAACAACTTTACAACCATTTAGCTGTTCATAATTACTTTTGAATCCATTGGGCAATTTCAGGGAGTTCTAATAAAGGGAGAGAAGTTTTAAAAATATTAAATTTCTACCAGTTTTGTAGAAATAAATGGCTAAGGAGAGGAAAAATAATGCATTAATGCTCTCCATGGAAGGAAAGATGTAGAAGCTCACCCTTTATTAAATGGTTGATTATCTAGCTAAGCAGGAGCCATTAGTAATGACTCTCATGGGGCCACTTGCCATTTAGTAGCAGCTCATCCTACCACACGCTGGGGTAGCTGTTGTGAGAGCTAAAGCAAATCTCCAGAAAGCAGAAGCAGGTTTTTCTCTATAATTCCTTCATATGAGCAGAGATGATGAAAAGTGCCAATCTTGGTCAACACTGTTGTCACGGCCCTGAGGGTGCCACCAGCGCTAGTGTCCCTGCACACTTGCAGGGGCTCCCCCAAAGCTACCTACGACCCCAGATCCCATTCTAGCCCATTCCAGTACCAGCAATGTCATAGCAGGGCCAGCCTCCATCTCTTCACAGCCCTGTCCTGCTTGGCCACCAGCTGGGCTAATGTCTGGCCCATCCCTGTCCTCAGAGAGGTGCCAGGGGCTGGAGCTGTCCTGGTGCCCCTGGACTTGTCTCCTGACCAACGTGGTGGGACAGGCCCTGCTGCTGGGCCCTGCACTGCTGGGCCTGGGATTGCTGCCCAGCTCTGAAGGAGCTGCTGACCCTTGCTGCACCCTGGCAGCTATTCTGTAAAACTACCAGTGCTCTTCTCCAGATCGTACCAGTGGGCTACATCCTTCCTGGGCTACTCACCATACAGATGAAAGACAACAGAACCAAAAAACAAACTTACAGGGCTTTTGTAAATCTTTGCCAGTACCTTCTGCAAGCTAGAATTACAGATGAGTTTGTGAAAAGTGGAGAAAAGGAGGCATAAATACAAGTAAATTGGTTAAAATAGTGTCCGGACTCTTCTAGTGCTCACTTGGCAGCTCTTGGCACTTGCTTTCTTAGGCTGTGATGGCTCAAGAGGTTCAGGACCTCAGCTGGTGACCTACTGCACTAAATCTGATAGGGGTCGAAACTGAGGGACCTTGGTCACCACAGTCCTCTTCCTAGAGAACTGAATGAGCCACAGTCACCTCAGCCAATACATCAGTGTGGTGCCTACAGTGTGTGCACACCTCAATTTCTGACAAGACAGCATTGGGACAGTAATCTGTGGCAAAGGGTGGGCTACTTGGACCAGCAGCATCTTAAAATGTCCTCAGCATGAACCCCCAGACTTAGGAGTCAGGGCCTTCAGGACATAGGTCAGTTTACTGTCTTCACACATTTGTCACTCCTTCCTCTTTCAAAAGGCCACAGAGTTGTCTCTGCCCACTCTGCCTTCTTGTTCCATTACACTTAGATGAGCCTGTATTTGTAATAACTCTAGCGAAAGCTTTCTATTTTTCATTTCTCCATTTCTCACTGCTCATCCTCCCACCACACGTCACCTGTTTCCTCAACCTCCCCCTCACGAAACAGCGCTTCCCCTTTCCATCTCCTATGCGCATCAGCATGGTTACTTATAGTTTTGCTGACGACAGCTCATGTGCAGAGCCCTAACCTGAAGGAACGAGAGAGGCTGTGTGAGCCAAAGTCTGGGAGAGCCCAGTATCCTGCTGTATTCATCAAAGGGGTTCCCCAGGACTTCATGGGAATGCAGATGTGCACACTCCCTTGTCTAATTTTCCTGGTCCCTCATCCCCAGGCAGGCTGGACTCAGTCCTAGGACAGCCCCAATGAAGCTGCTATTCCACTGGCAACTACATGTCTGGTGGTTCATCATCCTTGTGGGATGTTGCTGTTTTGCTGTTGTCTTCTTGTTGTCTGCCATGAGTGTGGAGCTCTCAGGCCTCAGGCAGCAGATCTTTGATTTAAAAGCTAAAGGGGAATGAAGGACCAATTGTTAGCATGGAGAAAAAGTGTAAGCAAAAAGACTAAACATATTTAAATCCCTTAAGTGCTTATAGCGTAAGGTCTTGTGTTTTCAAGTCCTAATTTCTGACTTCTGTGGAATGTCTCTGTTGAAGGCAGTTGAACTGAGACGTCAGTAAAAGATCCTTCCAGTCTAACAAAACGAAGATCCAAAGCATACCTGAGGGCAAAACACTGTAACAGTATGTATTTACAAATGACCGTTTCCTTCAGCATCTCTAATATTGTGCTTTTTGTTCTCACTTTCTCCTCTTTGGCTGTGATTGAAAAGGAGTAAGACAGAAAACAAGAAACCACTGCACAGTCACAGCAGGTCCAAACAAGTGACGCTGGGGAGTGCTCAGAGCTGGGTGATGTAAAAGTAGTTCTGTCAGAGGGGAGGAGAGTTATGATTAGAAAGGATCTCATGGGCTCTATCCCCAGCTCCAGGCACAGATGACTCAAAAAGGAGCCATACTGATACCTAAAACAAGGAGACAGGCAAACTAAAGCAGCAGCTGGGTATTTAAGTAGTGAGTGGGCAAGGAGTCCTAAGTTTGCTCCACTGAGCACTGTAAATTACTACCTATGCAGTACACAGGTAATGAATATGCATACCCAGTGCTATTAGGCCACATTCCTAGTCCTTGATTCCATGACAACTAGACTAAAACCTTCCAGGGTAACAGAGATATGTGCTGACAGTCCCTTTAGGAACACCACTAAGCAGTCCTACCTGCAGACTTATAGCCCCCATGCTTCTGAGGTGGAAGAAGGCTTGTGGATAGAAACCTTGTCCTGTGGAGGGCAGAAATGATCCCACAGATTGAGACCGCATATGCTTTTGCACTGAGATTATTCTTGAGATCCCAGTTTTCGGGAAAATACAGTAGTAGAGGCACACAGGTGCTGTATCAGGCATACATCTATGTGGTTTTATGATACCAGGAAGGGCTGCATAGTGGTTAGATCACTGGATGCAGTATTTGCTTGCTGGATGGTTTGGAATACCTGTGCAGGCTCTTGGGGAAGGCTTGAGGGAGCCTTTGGACACAGAGTATAGAGCAATGACATAAGGAAGGGAAGAGAGGGCTTCTGGAGTCAAAATGCATTGTCAGATAGTAAGCTGGAGGCCAGGAGCTCCATAGTAGCTTTAGCTGGAATGCCTCCAGTATGACGAGCAGAGCAACTGAGGGAAACAAATTCTCAGTGACTGGTTAGGATATGGTTGAAGATAAGGGAGCTGAACTTTTTAGAAAATGGGAAAACTTTCAGAACATATGTAGGTGGATTCAGGTAAACTAAAATGAAACCAGTTACGACAATTTAAAAGATTGGGAAATCTTTTAGGTTGAAGGAAAGGAGAATCTGATGAGTGCTAAAATATGATTCAGGATGGCAGATACTCAGTGGAAGAAGTCAGGAAAGATTTTTCCTCCACTGAATAACAACACCAGCCACAGAGAAATAGTACCATGTATTAGAGAAAGCTTTGCGTCTAATCAAAGTAGCAAACTAGTTGTGTTTACAAGAAGCACAGAATCTGTATAGCCTGGCATTCCAGTCCTAATAAACATGTTCTATCAGAGTTAGATCAACTGCCTGTATCTATTACATGCTGAGGGAGATAAGAGTTACTGAAAGGGCAAGAAATGTAAGAGTAGCAGCAGATACCAATTCTCCAAGTGGATACTAGGCAAATGTCACATCAGGAAATGATGCTGCTTAAAAAGAAAACAAAACAAAACAAAAAACCAAAATCAGTTTTGCTTCATGGGGGAGCCTACAAAAGACAAAACATTTATATCAGACCAGAACAACATGCAGAACCTGGTTCAAAAGGGTTCTGCTCAAGAGACTCTTTGCAACAGTGACCCTACTTAGATTCAACAGCCTTGCCTAAGGAACAAAAGCCAAAAACACGACTACAACAGAATTACATGGGAACAGGAAAGCTTGTTAAAAAGAAACTAAAATGGTTGCCTGAGGGCTAGAATGTTTGCATGGTGACTATTTAAACATAACATGCAGGCGTACATTTGATCTAAGCCTTTGTGTATGGACAAAGACTTTGGAAAGACCAAAAGGAAAGCAGACATGTCTAACAGCAGGATAAAGGATTTTATTAGAATCAGAAGACTTTCTACAGAAGATACAAGCTGCGTCTAAGAATGGAAAATAGAAAGGATCATAAACTCATGCAAGTTAAAGGAAAACCACAACAAGGTCAGCCATATAGAATTGCAGCAACAAAAGGTCCATCAGTGACAGCTCTGAAAGAAATTAAGACACTACAGGGTAAGAAGAAAAGTCTTCATGTGAATAATCTATTAAAAGAGCAGGATAAATGAGGAGTGCTCGCATCTGAGGGAGGTCTCCAGTGAAGTTCCACAGGGTTTTGTTCCTGGGCTCCTGCTGTTGAACCTATTTATTAATGAGCTGGAAAGGGGGGCATATGGGGAGACAGCAGCTTGGTGAAGGCACTAATTTATTACACATAGGAGGAATGAAATGCCTTAAATGTGTGCAGGCTAGGCCAGTATTCTGTTGAAGTGTCAGTATATGCTTGCACTGATCTTATGCTCCTTAAAAGACCTGGGGAAAGCCAAACGGGGACAACAAAGGGGAGAAGAGAGGAAGATCAAGGTCAAAGAGTCAGAAATGTACAGTTAGGGAACCAGAGGGGGATATGGGGCATGCCTGTCTGAAGGCATCTGAGAAGCCATTGGACAGAGCACAGTGATGTCGCACTGGAAGACCTAAGAGGAAAAGGGAATGGATATAGGCCTGCAGTCCCCAGGATCCCCACCACCAAGCTTCCTCTTTCTGCTGCTGGGGGTGGTGGGGGAAGTTGATCAGGAAGTCCCATGACTCACTGGGACCTCAGATGAGGAAGATATTAAAAAAAAACAAACCCACAAGAACTTCTGGAGGCACCAGGAGGAGGCCAGCAGCCTGACACAAACTGTATGCATGGTCAGGTCCCTGGTTGCTGCCCAATGGTCAGGGCACCCTTTGATACACCTGTACCTCTGCTCTGAGAAGAATTTCCTGATCTATATTCCTGCTGGGCTATGGGATTGGCTAGGGGTGCAGAGTGGCTCACGAGGATCCTTCATTCTTCTCTAATGTAAGAAGTCCTATAGCATGTTTGTCCGAGGGGGATGTACAGGGAAAAGAAAAAAGAAGGGAGTATCAGTAGGAGTATTTCTACAGCATGATTTGGGGGCAGACCAGCTGAATGTTAGAACTCTACTAAAATAGTGCATGGCCAGGAGTAGCAAAGTCCAAGAAGGAGCTCTTCAAGGCTGGGACTATGTGGGGACTACTCTTGTGTCATGGACTGATTTTTACACAACTCTAGTTTTAGCAGCAATTTAGGGTTTGTTAATACTTTTACAATCAATTACAAGGTTAGATTGTATGATTCTTAGTAGCACTTAATCATTAGCCAATTTAACACATAGATTATATGAAATTTACTACAATCAAATACAGCAACTTAGTTAAAGTTTTGAGAACGGCAAGATTCACCTGAAACTTACACACAGGGTATTGGAGAGGAGGTTTCTAAACTCAGTTATGCACTCAAGGGCCTTCCTCCCGGTGAATTACTCACCATCCCTTTCATTGGCTTTAATTGGAGGACAGGATCTGTTCCAAAAGGGCTCCTCTTCTTTGACTTCTCTCAGCAGCAAATCTCCAGAAGTCTACCCTGAGAGGGGTCCCAGGTCAGGGAGAGATCAAGGATCATAGTCCGCTGTGGTCCTCAGGAGCTCAAGGGGCTCTTCACTTAGAGCCTTATAGGACATTAAGATAACTGACTTTAGTAAGAAAACTCTCAATTCTGGCCACAATTCAGATGAGGCAATCCTGGAATTTTCTCCCTACTGTACAGTTCCAGTATTCCCAGTCTGTACAGTTCTGGCACCTCTCTGATCAGGCTAAAGTTAATGGAGCAGGAGTTTCGGTTGTGGCTGGGGAGTGCCTCACAATCCCAACTCACTGCACTTGAACAAATGCAAAAGCTCAACAGTGGCTTATGCTGAGATCACAGAGTGGCCTGGGGGGGCTGCACCACAATATCTTGCAAAATTCACTAGAGACAGCAGGTGATAATCTGCTCCTTACCTCCTGGAGCAGGCAGCAAGAGTGACCCCATGTGAAAGCTGAGCGGTGGAAGGTCCACCCAAATCTGCAAACCTTGGTCCGAGGTGTCTGATGATAAAAGAGAACCAGGGACTTGTCAGAAATGAAATTTCAGTGCACACTTCCAGCAGATGCTGCAGTTTGAATGCAGCACCTTGGCCTACTTAGCCAAACAGTAGCTATCTGCCAGCTGTTGGACTCAAGATGGACTGAATGGAGCTTCAGTACAGCTTTGCTCCATGTATAGGCATAGGATAAGATCTTGCTCCCATTTTGTTAAAGGCAGTTCCTAAACTTCTGGGGTAGCAGTTTCTAAGGAGGCTTCTGATTTTTAATATTTCAGTTTTACAGCTGCGTTATGTGTCACATATCAATTTCTGCATTGCTGAATTACTACTTCGATGAGCAAGGCTGGCACATCTCAAACTACACATTCCAAAGCCCAGGCATTTCGGAAGAGTGGCTGTTTTTGTATAACTAATTTGGGGTTATTTACTCAACTGGCAACAGGAGGCAGTCTGCAGTACAAAGCCCTGAGCCACACAGCACGTCACAGGTCCAATGTTTCAGTTTCTCAGTTTTGCTGCATTCCCACTGCTTAAACAGCAAAGCAGCTCCTGAATCAACGTCTGCCATGAAGGGGCAGAGAAGAGAACTTTGTCCTTAAACTTTTCTGACTCCAGTTTATGAGTAATCTACGTACCTCTCATTAGCTGCAATCTGGAAACCGTCAGTTGCTTTTAATTGTTGGCGTGGTGTGCGTTAAGGTCCCAATATGACAGAAAAGTAAACGCTGTGACGGCAGCTCTGCTGGGCCACTCAGAGCTCATGGCTGCTCTACATTCGTTGCTCTGGATTCTTCTGTCATTGTTCCTTTGACTGACAGTGCCTAGGATCTCACATTACACACGGTATATTTTTTAAAAAACGGTTGTCTGCTAAAACACAGAACCAAAGCCTTCCTGTTTTTATGAGGTGAACTGATACCATCAGTTTTTATTACTGCACTGGAGATCAATAATAATGAATGAAATAACCTTTATTCTCCAGTAGCTACACAAGGGAGGTAAGGCACATGGAGGAACACTATTCAAAATGGGAACCTAAACGCAGTGGAACAATAGGCCTCTGATTATCAAATCTTATCCAGAAAAATCCGTGCCTTGCCAGAAATGCTAAATGCTGTTTTGGCACCTGTGTCTTAACCTTTTGTGCTTCATTGTGGAGGGCTCTGGGCACCTGGAGGGGACTTAGAACTTTTTTGTTTCTTTAAGAAGTAAGGGGATATCCAGCATACTTAACTCTCAGAAAGAGCACTCTTTACTTCCTGATGAACACCAGCATTCAGGGAGAAATACATGAAATAAGAAAGAATCTGAGATATCTTTTGCAGCCACACACTGGAATAAAAAAATAAGATCGATGCACTACTCGAGTATCTGAGGGAGCCAGTACCTATCTGATTCAAGGAAAAAGGATATGATTCCGCAAACAGCATCCCCAAGACTCCATCAACACTGAAAAAAAAAAAAAAATTGAGTCTTAACTTCTTAACCTTATCCCATGAATCCATCCCACATCCTTGCGCCTCTAGCCTCATTTCCCACAGAGCATGAAATTTCTGTGATCATGCCATCTGGCTGTCTATCAGCCAGTATGTTCTGAACCTGCTTTCTATCAAACTGACAGAGAGATAGGGGCTCAAAGAGAATTAAGTGCCTATGAAATTCATGAAAATCAGCAGCTGGGTCAAAGACAGAGACCCAGAGGAGCGCCCTTACTGGAGGCAAGGTAGGCAGAACGCGTCCGTTTTATGTGCCGCTTGCTAATGTCAGTCATCACATGTGCAGCTCTGGACTCACCAGAGCAGATGGTGCTTCTTGCTTGGTGAGATCGAGGGCTCATTGTTGGTGTAGCAAGTGATATGGCTAGAGAAGGAGAGGAAGAGGCAATAGCGCACATCTATAGGAAAGCAAATCTCATTAGGTCCCCAGAACAATGTGTTTAATGATCAACTTCCACTTACACAACCATGCAGCTCCTGGGGGCCCTGCAAAGATGTGGATGTATTTCTCACAGAGGACCCTGACAGGCAAGCACTGCCTCCTCACTCCCCCAGCCAAACCAGTCCTGCTGAGCTCCCAATGCTCCCACTGAGCACGAGTGGAGAGAAACTCAGAGTGGCTTCCAGGGCTCTGGAGAGCATAGGCTTGCTCTTTGAAATCACATGAGATACTAAAAGTTAGGATGGAAAGTACAGCCCAGTTCGAAGTTTCCCTAAAGAAAAATCCCAACCAGGGAAAGTTTAGAAGCTAAATGATTTCTCCTCCCCCTAGCAAAGGGAGTTTCAGTTTTTGTTTTTCATATGCTGCTCTCTAGCTTCACATATTTTTCTGTGGAATGGCAGCTGAGCTTGCAAATACTTTTGGAGGAAAAGGGCTGTTTTGCTTGAAGCTGTGCCTGTCCTAGAGGGAAAAGCAGTGCGTTCTAGGAGTCCTAACTCCTGTATTTTAAGTAATGGGGGAAGAATGTAATTTAACGTCACCTTGGCAAGTGTGTGTGGCATGTACATTTCCCAGATCAAACTACAGCTTGCCCCTTTATGCTTACCTTTTATTGCACTTCTGTGTGGGCAAACTTGTGACCTCAGACTTAAGCACGCCACAGCCCCTCTGAACGACATCTGGTCAGGTTGTTTTGGCAAAGGTTACTGTGGGCTGACCCACAGCAGAGGCAGCAGCTTTCTGTAGTTTGCTCAGAGTGGATTTCCCCATGATGGGAGGGGAGGCAGAGAAAGTTTTTGCCTCTTGATTAATTTATGAAGGGTGAATACATAGCTCTGCAGGACTCACGGAATGAGGCACTTGGGTGAAAGCTGAGTGCCCTTCTTGGAGGTAGGCTTGATGTGAATGACACATGGGGACAGGATAGCCATCATTTTAATGAAAACCAGATGTGAAGTATATTAACTGGAGCCCCCTTCTCTCCAAGATTTCCTTCAGCAAA
Organism: Penelope pileata; assembly: GCA_013396635.1. Classification (NCBI taxonomy): domain Eukaryota; kingdom Metazoa; phylum Chordata; class Aves; order Galliformes; family Cracidae; genus Penelope; species Penelope pileata. Next base: position 52,318 of record WBMW01004101.1, on the reverse strand, counting down.
ACCACCCCAACCCCTACTTCTGTCTGCTCCTCAAGGACTCCATTACTTCAGGCAGGAGAAAGCAGTGAGAGTTCAGGATCGTCTCTCCCTCTAGAGATCCATTGGGTTTTACATTCTACTTGTACCTATCTTCTGGGCAATGGATTGGGGCCCTTGAAACAGGAAAACACTAACAGAAGAATTAAGCCTAAAGCCTGTTATATTTATCATGTTGGTCAATGAAGACAGAAGCTTTAAAATTAAGTAGACTATTTCAGCAATGAGGCCCCTGTGAAACTTCTGTCTGACTTCAGTTGTAAATCAGACTGGAGTTTCTGAAAGCATTACCCACCCGCAGAGCTTGCTGTTCTGAGCTGGACTTTTGCAGGCTGAGGACTTTTCAAACTGACACGTCCTCACAAAGCTTTCTAGAGGGGATTTGGCTTTAGGGTGCCTACAAGCCTGGTTTCAGAAGGGGCTGACCATCCACTCTCCACCTATGCAATTTAATCAAAAACCTCCTAAATGACTCCTCACCATCTTGGTCTCAGTAGCCTAAAGACAGCAGCCAGAACTGTTTTCCAAAAATAACATGTCAGCAGCTTTCAGAGTTTCATGATTTGTGTTTCTGTGATCAACCTCAGACTTCCTCAAAAATTCTCCAAGGGGAAAGAGCTCTTGCAGATCACAAGGGAAGAACTTTTTTAAAAATTATTTTTATTTTTTCAGATAAGTAGAGGGGATGTCCAAACAGTTCCTCTGCTGGTAGTTGACTTGACTTGTTTTCATAAGGAAATTTTCCAGTATATAATTTGGTAGAATGATGTCACTCTAGCTGCCCCTGCTTGTTTTGAAAATGACGGAATACACTGGAAGAGATGCTGCTTATTCTAAATCATGAGTGCCTGTGCTGGGAGGAATTACACATGTAGCACTACAAAAACAGAGCTTGTTTTGCTCAGCTGTGTTGTCAATTCCTGGTTAGCCCTGAGAGCTGAGTCGCAGTGCCCTACAGGTATTGTGACCTGAGATTTAAAATGTCGTTTCAGAAATGCCACTGCATATTGTTGGCCTTTGCACAGCCACTGTTCTGCTAGACCTGCAGAAAAAAGGTTGAGAGGGGATTTCAGGGGGCCAACAAACCCTTTCCGCTGCCCTTTTGCCAGTCAAGAGAGATGTTCTTCTAGTGCCAATTCCTGATGCCCTTCTTGCCGACACACAGTGACCCATAGTAATCCTTATTTCTGTTCTGATCACGGCAGGGGGCGGAAAAAAAGAAAGGAGGGGAGGTGCTACCAGTGCAGGCAGTTGGAGAAATGGGAGTGACGTGACGTATCTGATGGGAGGAGCACTGGCTCCTGCACGTAGGGATTTTCCCTGTGACATGGGGCGCCACAAGCTAAGACCTCCGGGGGATTCCCCAGTCTGCCTCCAGAAATATCGCTCTAGAAGTAGCAGCGGTTTCACTCTGCCCTCACAATCCATCCTGCAAAGAGGCACCGTGTTGCTGCTCTCTGATTTGAAGCAGAAACAACATGGCTTCAGTAGCCTACACTCTGCTCATCACCCTGTGCAATGGTAAGTAGGGAGCCTTGCATTTTTCTTTTTTCTTTTTTTTTTTAAATATATGTATATATTTTGCGGGGATATGTTTATGTATCTGTTTTGTGGGGATATGTTTTGAGAAGACAGAAAGGATTACCCAGGCAATTACTTATAAAGGCAATCTGTATCTGTACTTTGCAGTTTGGTGCTTGATCTGTGGGGCTGCTGTGGCTGTCCCAGATGTTGCTGTGAGATGTGCTGAAGAAGCGTTGCTGCCCTGTAAAGTTCTTCAGGATTCCTCGGTCACCTACCAGGCAGTGTCTTGGTATAAAGTAAGAAAAAAACCTAAGTTACTTGAGCAGTCTGCTTTGCTTTCCTAATTGTTACCGGCATCTCTTGTACAAAATGAGTTATTTTATGAAAAGGCATCCTTCTGTCAGTGCAGCAGAGATAAGGCAGCATTTGAGCTGATCATGGGGAATAGGTGGGTTCCGTGTCGTTGCAGACAGACTATTTGACTGTGGTCTTTGAATTGCTCTTAGCCTGCTTTTCAATATAACTATTCCTAGCCTGCAGGGATCAGAATTTAGGAATTGTCCCATGTACAGCCTGCAAAACACCACTCCAAAGAGGAGTCTTTCTAGGACTTTTCTTTAGGAAAAAAACCTTTAAACCTTATAACATCAGTGATGTAGTCTCTTGGTTAATCTTCCTCCAAACAGGAACTAATTTTTCCTTTGAAATAGGAGAGCTAAACAAATATGCACAATTACTTAGAAAGCTTTAGCTAGTTGAGGTGGACATCCCTGCTTACCAGCTACTTGTGGGAGAGCTGCAAGGATCCATTGACTAATGAGCAGAAGGTGCTGTTTGCCGCTTTCAATATGAAATTTCTCACAGAGACAGTTGCCCATTGGCAGAAGAAGTGGCTGTTGACTTGCTATGTATTAGCTGTGTATTCACATGTCAGTGTGTAGTTTCAGTTTACAGTGTGTGCTAATTAACAGACAGAAGGAAGGTTTTGTTGTGCCCCGCTCCTCACTCCCAGCCATGCACTCCGGCTGTTTACCATGGGCCAGTCCCTGTAGTCATCTGGTTGCCTGCTAATTTATCTCTCTGTTGCTAGTTGTAACAGTGGAAAATCAATCTAGGAGTAAAAATTTTGTGGGTTACAGAGTTAAATTATTTTACCATGTGATGGAAGAGCAGTGGAGAGAGGGAAAAAAAAAAAGCAACTGTTTTTGGTGGGCAAGAACTGTTAATTTATCTCTGCCAGAACATAAAGCCACAGCCTTGGCTTCCCTAGCAGTTTGGTCAGATATAGTTTTAAAAATATTCTCCCTCAGTAAATGAATAAACGATGTTGTTAGACTTCTGTGTCTGAAACTTAAAATGCATCTGAACTTCAGTGCACATCCTTCAGGGTCCAGTGGCAGCAAGGAGGGCCAGACAGCAAACAGAAGCCAAAAGCATAAGGAAACCCTTTAGGCCCAATTCTGTGTTGTCTTATAGGTCTTTATTGCTCCACCTGGGCGCAAAAAGACTGTACGTGCAGAGGAGGGTGATGTTTGATGATGCCACCCCTCCTTGGCAGTCCTCACCAGTGCTGCCCCTCTTTGCAGCACTGTGGCACTGACACTGCATCTCCTCTGCCCTGTCCCGCCAATCTCCTCTCTCTTCATGGTCTCCTCTGTCTTCTTGTTTCATCTGTTTTGCTCAGGAAAGGACAGTTCTTCCAGTGCCAAGTGTGATGGGCCTCGTGCCTTTTTGCTTTGCTGGCAGTGCTGTAATAACTACAAGTGATAACAAAATCTAGCCATTGGCTCTGGCCGCCATCCTCAGGGGCTGACACCACCAACCATGGCCCTCTGGTTATTCATCCCAGGAGGGAGGTGGGAAGTAGGCCGCTCTGCTCTCCCCACTTTGGCTGTGTGCAGCTGTCCCCGTCCCAAACTTCACAAGGAGCTCAGAGGAATGATGGGGTTATGACTAATCTACCCAATGCAGAATTAAGCTGTTATTTAAACAACAACTGCTGAAGGATTAATCAATAAACACCACATATACCCCCAAAGGGCTAATTAAAAGGTAATTCCGACAAATGGTATGAAATTTCAGACTGTAAAGTTTAAACAGCTGTTAGGCTAAATCTTTTGTGTGAGGTCACTTTGAACCGTGCAGTAAATGCAAGCAATTAACCTTTGCTTCTGCTGCTTTAAAAAATTATAGTGACAATGTTACAGTGCTATACTGTGCAGCTGCTTGTACAGGGTGAGTGTGTGGTGAAAAAAACCCTTCCCATTGGCACTTCTGCATGCTTTGACCAATAAAGGGATACTTCTATGTAGTTTCCACGGTCTACTTAGAAAAAACATATAAAAAAATCGATGCTATTTAAAAGTAACTGCAATTTTACAGTTCTGTGTGAAGAAGTAATTGTTTGAAGGAGTGTTGAAGGAATATTCTGGTGTCAGAATCCAGCTGAAAGTAAAAAGGAAGCACTGTGTTCAAAAGTTCTTCACTTTTGCTAATGCCTTGTCCTGCAAATAGGCATGCATGTGTTTTACCTGTCAAACGCCCAGTATCCTTGGAGCCTTCTGGATTACTTATAGGCATGGAATTGAGCGTGTGATTGAATAATTATGTGCAGGATTAGAACCAAGGTCTGTCAGACTCAGACAAAATGATTGTTACTTAGAAATATTGAAAGCAGGCATGCCTGGCACACCGAGGAGGAGCACCAAGTCCTCTTCCAGCCTGTTGCAGGTCTCATCCCCTTCACCGAGAGGCCTTGAGAAAGTGAGTTAGAGACTGTTCATAATGTTGGTACCCGTTAAGGGTGGTCCATTCTTAGGGGCACAGAGTAGCCTGCATGCCATAAAACCACGAGCAATGTGGATGCTTTCCAGTGCAGAACTGAAAAGTAGGGCATTTCTGCACAAGGCACTGGCAATTGCCTGTGGAAATACTGGTTTGAATTTCTGTGGCCCATCTATGAAACAAGAATCTGGGTAATGAAACTTTACTTACCTTTCTGCCTCACAGGGCTATTGAAAACTGAACAGTTTCTCTTTGTATAGTACATTAAAAATGAGAACCACTTCATAAAAACGCGTAATTATCACTTTATATCCAACTTGAAAATGAAGTTGAAACATGCACAAATGAAGTCCCAGTGGATATTTAGTTATGTTGTTCATGTGATATCCAGAACAGTCATAATTTAAAACAAATTTTTAGGAAGAAGATAGAAGGCTGTACTTCAACAGAGAGAAGTCTGTTAACTTTATAACGTTTCCCTGAAAAATATAAAACTGTGGCAGAATTAGATCGGGAAGTCATATTACAAAATAAAATAAATCTTACAGACATTTAACATTAATTTCACATTCCTTCAAAGGAAATTACTTTTGCTAGATGTGCAGACTTCTTATCTATTAGCACATGTAAATAGTTTCTAACTTACTTTGATCTAATTTGTAACATACTCAAAGAAGCACAGTCAAACTCACATGTCTGTCCAGCTCCAAGTGGCTCCAACACATTCATGACTGAGACAGGAAGGGAGCAGCGGAAATGATTTCATGAACAAAACAATTATTTTGCTTGACATGAGCTGCTGCTTTATGCCCTTAGCTTAAAAAATAGAACGGCTCTGGCTGAGTCAGGGGCCTTTTCCAGCTGGGCCTGGATGATGTGTCACATGTGATTCCTTTGCTTTTGCTTTGGGTTTTGTTTTTTGTTTGTTTGTTTCTCTTCTAAAGCACAGTCAGAGTTCACATATTTCATAGCTCATATTTGCTCACAATTTTTGTAGGTTTTTTTTTTTTTTTTAAGTCTTCACATTTAACACTGGTATCTCTATATAATACCATATAGGAACCATATGAATGCACCTTCAGCGCTAATCAAATGTGAAAGCACTTTAGTGCTGCAAAATGCACCTATTAAGTGGTTTCGGCTCAGTTGTGATTCATTATATGTTGGCTATCAGGCATTGCCAGGATTCTAGATATTTTACTTCAGAAAATAAATTCTTTCTGGCTGTATATAGAGATTTTAGATTTCTTTAGCAGTCAAAAATTTAAGCTTGGGCTTTATTCCTGGTAAAATTTTAAACAAAACCATTTTTACAGTCATCCTGCCCTCAGGAAAAAAAATAGGTTTATATTAATGCATTCCACCTTTAAATTGACATCAGATTTGGACCTGAACCATTTTGTTTCAAATAAAAATTTGCTTTTATGGGAAAAGTGGATTGTATTGGCAGCTTGATTTACCTAGGAGCCAAAGTACCACCTTAGTCTGGGAGAAGTTTAGTGAGAAAAGGTATTTAATGAGAACAGAGAATATGAGTTGACTTAAAACCAGCTTGCACTCACACATACATGATAAAATTAAGTTTTAATTGCTTAGCTGTGTGCAAGTACTACAGCATGGGTGAATTGCCTTGGTTTAGAGGCACTATCATGTAATGCTCTAGCAGTTTTCAAAATGACAGCTTAAAGACAGCCAGCTAGGAACAAGAGAAGGGTTCTTCCTCCCTCTTCCACCTTCTTTTTAAGTTCTCTGAAAAAGAGATATTTGCTGAAGAGCATTTAAATTTTGGAGGCATTATTCTACCTATTTCTCATTATACACTCAGTCAGAAACCAGAAATGTATCAGCTCAGTAATATTTTCAGTCAAACCTATTCCTTCATATTAGCCACGCTTTCACCACTCGTACCATTAAGCTCCAGGCTTAGAGAAACTTAGAGAGATCAGTCACCTGAATAGAGAATACATGTGAGAAAATCATAACCTCTTTAGACCGACTGTTTCCACGCTTTGGAAACTGGAATAGCTTTCATTGAAACTCACCAAAGTAAGGCAAGTAGAACAGATTGCTCAGGACTATCCATCTCCAGTTGGGTTTTGAAGATCTCCAAGGATGGAGACTTCACACTCTCTGGGCAACCTGTGCCAGTGTTCAACCACCCTTACAGTAAAAATGGGTTTTCTTATGTTTAAATTGAATGTCAATTGAATATCAAACTGTGCCTTTGCTGAACTTCATGAGGGTCCTACCAGCCCATTTCCCCAGCCTGCTGAGGATTCTCTGGATGGCAGCAGAACCATCTGCTGTCTCAGCCACTCTTCCCAGCTGTGTGTCATCTGCAAACTTGCTCTCTCCGGGCATCCAGGTCATCAGTGAATTGTCATCCCTCAGGGAAAGCATTTCCTCTCATTGCTTTGGAGGTGATGGGGAACAGCAGACTTTGCTCCCCTAGCTGCCTTCTGAAAACATTGCCACTGACCAGCATACATGTGACAAAAGCCAAACAAACAAACTCACATTTCTTTTGCTGTTAAATTTTCTTAATGGAGAGTTGAATGCAGCAGAATGATGCTGTCTGCCTGCAGGTCCTCACTTCCCAGTGAAACTTGTGCTTCAGTAGTCTCCAGCAGTCAACACGATGATGAGACCCTTTCGATGCCAGTAGATTCAGCACCATTCGTATCGGTCCCAGCGTGACTCCTGATTTGCCTTTTGTGTTATGGTAAAGGCATTAACAGTAAAAATGAGAGCAGGAAAAGACCTACTCCCTTTCCTCGTGCTGGTGGTGGTGAGCAGGGGGAGCTTGTGAGGCAGAATGGAAATGGAACACAGGCAGAAAGCATTTCATCATGGATCCAAGAAAAGGCCAGAACCTACGTAGGAGGATTGCTGTCACCAACAGCTTTTGCTTCAATCTCTCTACACTCATGTGGAATTGATTAGGTGAAGGCCTTGGCATTTACCTTGAGCTATGCTATCACCTGAAGGAGACTTGGCATGGATTAGTGGCATAGATCGTAGGTGCTTGAGCTGTGAAATGATCTGTCTGGTGAAAGTCTGACGAGCAATTCACAGGGGGTGGCAAGCGCAGTGGCATTTTCATAATCTTAATTAGGTTTTGGGAAAATAGTTAGCTTTGTAGAGTAAGAGGTAGACAGATGGCTGTACCGAACATTTCTAAGACTTCCTCTGAAGTGATGGGACATGGAGCAGTCCTGTGCAAACTTGTTCAGGTATTTCCTTGCTGCTTGCAGAATTTAGGAGAGCCTCAGGAGAGCCTGATGGGTTTTGGTGAGATGGCTGGAGATGAGATTGCACTGGTTCAGCAATTGGAGAAGGGATTGCTTTGACCTCTGGGCAGGGATGGACACGCTGCCTGTAGAGGCTGGGAGAATGCCACCAGATGTCTCTGTAGCTTCAAAAATGCAGGGAGGCTGTGGGCAATCGAGCAGCACCGGGCCTGCCTGTGTTTGCTCCCCGTGAAGGGGAGACGTGATGGAGAAGGAGAGGCATGCAAACCCAGAATTGCACCCGCACACGTGAACTGTTCTCCTCCTTCCCAAAGGCAAAGGTTTGTGACTCCCCACCCAGGTCCCTCCTGATTTCTGCCCAAGTGAGGGAGCCACAGGTGAGGGCACAATGTAACTTTGTCTTTTATTCTTGGGGGAAAGGATTGCAGCTCATATGGCTCTACATGCTTTGCTCTGCTTTGCCTTATGTAGAGTGAGTCCTTCTGTCCCATCTGTCCTCAGGCTGCTGTTGCAGTACTTGTAACCATGATTGTCCTTAACCTGAACACCTCAAAAAGCTTTGGAGGCAATAAACAAGTTCAGTGCCCCCCTAATATAAGGCAGTTAAATCATTTACCAAAATCTCACTGAGAATAAACACACAGTCAGGCATAGGATATGTGGGCTTAGTTTACTTCACTGTTAAACCAGCAACTGTGATTACAGTTGCATACAGAAAGATCAGAGTGTTTTCTAATTCCCAGGTCTTAGCCACAAGAATCACTGCACCATTTACCACCCAGGATGGAAATTATTCGTGCTACCATTTATTATTATTATTATTTTAAACAAAAAAAGACAAACCAAAAAAAAAAACAAACAAAAACCAGGGCAGACAGGCATGCTCTCTTTATTACATAATGGGCAGTTTTATGTTTCACCGAGGAAGGGGGTGGCGAAGGAAGGGAGAGTGGCGAAAATGGGATCCGAAGGAGGTCAGTTCTATCCACTTAACTGCTATTGACCCACTTGTAACCAGAGCTGAACCCAGCCCATGTACTCAAATCACTCTGAGTGCGGCTCTGGCAGCATGCAGGGCCTAAAGATATCACCATCCCCATAACAAAGTGAAGTCCAGACAGCCTGAAAATCACCATAGGCACTGCTTGTCCCTTAGATGCTTGGGATTGGGCGTAAAAACAAAGAGAAGCTGGTGTAAATTTATGAGGGGATTAAGAGGAAGAAGGTACTTTCTTCCCTCTTGCAGGGTAAAGTGTGGAAAGTCCCAGGGAATTATTGCACTGTGTTTCAGTTATGTGCTTAAAAAGCACTCCCCAAAATAAAAAGTCACTTTCTGAGAAAGGATCTTAGCAATTTTGAAAATCTTGTGCTTTTGTCCAATTCCTCAGTTCCTGAGAAGTTCCCCAACTTGCAGCTTATTTTAAACCATTTTGGTCTTCAGAAGCACAGAGTTGTCAGGCCTGTATTTCTCTCCAGATTCCAGAGTATGCTTTCCTCATGTGAATGCAGAAAAACAAAAACAGATAGCCTCAGTATGAGAAATTTGTGTTAATTTTAATAACTTCCAGTGTAACTGTTACACCCTTATGCAGTAGCTACACTGATGGAAAGGAAGCACTGACATGCAGCCCAAAAATATGTCAAGTAGAATAAAATAATAATAATAAAAAAGCTCTGGCTTACATCAGTGATAGGTTTGGCTGAAAAGCTGATCCTTGGACAGTATGAGCTAGCTCTGGCTCTGCTGGTCCACAGAAAGCCTGAATTCATTACTCAGGAAACCTTCACAGAGGGCACGCTGCCTTGAGTCCCAGGGAGACATCGATGAATAGGAATGGACGTGGGCTAATTCAAACCCTTCTCTCATCTTTCAGATCAAGTTAGGGGCTCCTCTCTTCTTTGTGGTTCCTAGCCAATTGTCATTTTCAGCGCATCCCATCGCCCTGCTGTACTAAGTTGTTCTGGGAATACGCTTCATTCCTGCAGCAGCCTCTCAGCAACGCCAAGGAATGTAGCTCTTCTGGTTACAATTAATAAATTCAACATACAAATGCTCCCAAAGCACACCAAAAACCTGCTTGTGACCTTCACGCAAATGAATCTGAAGGAGCTGAAGCAATTTGTGTTCTTTAGTTCGAACAGAGAGTCGATGGGAGGGAGTGACTCCTTCTCCTCCGGAGAGGCACTGTGCTTTCTGGGGCCAGGTCGTACTTTCTCTAATATCGTGTCTATTTAGGCAAAAATGTAAAATACTTTTTGGTTGTGAGCATGAACCTACTAGGCACCCTTGAGCTTTTTTCCTCCTATCTCTCTTCAGCCTCTGTATTTTGAGCCATAAATCAGCTTTAAAACTCTTTCTCCTAAAACTCAGGATGACATTGTTGCCCAAGACAAGAAACATGTTTGTGTTTTCCAGATGGCTGGAGATGGCGACAGAACAGCATGGAAAATCCTTGATGTGGAATCTCGTTATCCAAACGGACTTGGAGGCTCCCTGGAGCTCTCCAATGACACCTTTCAACTGAGGATCAGAAATGCTTCCAGCCAAGACAGTGGCACATACAAGTGCACTTTGGGGGAACAGAGAGGAGAACGCAATCTGAGTGGCACTGTCACATTAAGAGTAACAGGTATTGTGGAGGTTCTTAGCTGTTCCATGCTTTGTTAGCATTTCATGAAGATAACAGTTAAAATATATTTTGCAAACACCAGAACAATGTAACACCCTGTTTTACATTTTAGGTTGCCCTGGAATAGAAGAAGAAAAATTGAAAAAATACAAAGCTGAGCTTTTCATGCTGACTTGCCTTGGAATTTTTTACTTGTTGCTCATCTTTTTTACCTGTGTAAGTAATTTCCTTTGTTTTAAAGAAACCAACCAACCAAAAACACCAGAAACACCCTGCTCATTTTCTCTGCTCACACCACCTTAACAAAGCTAGTCAGAAGCTACCCATCATACTTAATTTATTACCAAACCTTTTCAATACTCACACAGTACTTTTGAAGCCAGACGAAAACTCAGGTGCACAAGGAGCACAGGATGGAGCCTCAAAGAGATGAAACATTTCACTCCACCCTGAGCTAACTCAAAGCAGACAGTTATTTTCCTGCACCCTGTGGCTCATTTCTGCTTCCAGTTACTTCACGTGCAAGTGTTCTTTTGTTTAAGAGTTCAGCAGTCCTTCTTGCCTGGTACTCAAAGCGAAATGTGCTCAGAGGCACAGGCTTCTGGGATCCAGTCCCCACCTATGGCATTGCTTTGCAGGACAGAACAGATGAATTCAAGTCCACCTGTTTTTTTCCTCAGTTTCCATACCTATAAAATAGTGACAGACCCAAGTCAGAGGGGCATTTTTGTCAAATACTTTGCTCTTAAACTTCTATTTAAGATCTTTGGAAGAGAATTAATCAGGAATTGAAGCAGTAATGTTATAAGCAAAGGCAGCTATTAATAGTTCAGTGAGGCCTGTCATCTGTTTCCTTAGATTAACTTGGCAAAATGTACTGAAAAGAAACATCACAGGGATACAGTGCAACATAAATACCCATTCCTTCTCCTAGAGGTTTTACCTCTACCCTTAATTCTTACTGATAGCTCTGGAGAAGGTGCGGAGAGGTGGTTCACAGAAACAAACCCATGGCCTGTCTGTGATAGCAGTGAACCAAGCACAATACCCAGGATGCTCACAGTTCTCAGCATAGAAGCATTGTGTGTCTCGGATGTCAGTGCAGTATGAGGCCAGCAGCATCTCTAAGCAATGGGTTGTTCCTCCCTCCTCCTTCCTTTGGGATTGCTGTGAGATGGAGATACAGGTAACATCATTAAAAACAAAGAGAAAACAACCCCAGCATTTTGAGAGGCCAAATTTAACTTTCGCTGCCTATTTCATATTTGCCTTATTGTTTTGTTCATCAGCAGATGAATCATAACTGTTGATTGGAGAATATCTAATTAGCTGTAGCTAAATGTAGCTTTTCATGTGCCTTCAGGGAGCAATTAAATTTATGCCTGTCTCTTTCTTAGATTGACAATCCTGCCAGTAATTTGTGCCGTTCAGACTAAAGTTTGACAAGATAAATCTTGTAGGAATTTGTTAGGATGAAAGTATGAAAGCAAGGATATCACTCAGAAAAGACAGATGCCTCTGTTTACTCAGTGTCCTGAAAGAATTTCAGATCCCTAAAGAAACCTCCCATTCTTGTAGATAAAAAATTTCCGATTTTTGTGGTGCCATTAAAAAAAGCAGAGCCATATCAGAAGATGACCATTCTGATGGGATTACCCGCATCTTACTCCTGGGTGAGAGTCTAGACCCAGGTATCAACCTAGCTGTCATCAGTGTTTAATATTGCTCTGTTCTCACAAAGGAGCTCTGTTATTTAAAATGTCTGTTAAGTTCTCACAGGTTGCTGTGTCCTCGCTGTGCCTGATCTCCATTAAATTCGAAAGTGACATTAAGTTTAAGATTGGTGGCAGGACTGGTGCTTCACCTTGACAGCTTGATGAAAATATTTTGGAAACAGGCCTGTATTGTGAGGGCAGTTACAAATGCACTTGACACAAAACCTCTTCATATAAAATTTTGAATTGAATAGAAATTTCTCTTTATGACTAAAGGGTTTGACCTGTAAAGCTCGCTGATTGGGCAAGTAACAACAGCTTTCTTTTGTACTGGGTGTTTCTGTTGACAAATAAATGCAAAAGGTGTAGTGAGCTATGGTTAGGAAGGAGGAAAAGCAAAACTTTTGAACTTCAGAAAATTTACGTTTCACAGGAACTCTCGATTTTAAACCTTCTTTTCCATTTTCTGCTCTAGACATGTCTAAGAAAAGAGAGCATGTCTCCCAGTTACAAAAACAGAAGAGATTCGAAACACATGCTCACTCTCATCAACACACGTGAAATGATGACGTTCAAGGTTTTAAACAGTGACAGCGCGTGCAAAAATGGACTTCCTTCAAGTTCTGTCTGAGTTGCCACTGTTGACAGCACTGTAGGCTCATCAGTGAACATATGACATGAGATGGATAGGGGAGTGGTATAGAGAGGGAGGAAACAATGATATATGGCCTCTTCCGGACTGCCTGATAGTATGGGTAACCTGTCAGTGATGTGCTTGTGCTGGACAAGCCTTCAAGAAGCACTGTTATGTACTGCAGTAACTTTTTGGTGCTAGATGGCTAACAAATGCCATTGCAGCTACACAGTGGGTGTTAACAACGCTGTTAAGAAGTTGGTATCAACATTTTTCACTCTGCCAAGCAGCCCTCTTGTTCTGAGCAAGATGGATTCCTCGTGTGAAGTGAAGACCAGGTAATAGGGACACTGTGGCCATGCAGAGCCTGGAGGTTAGGCTTGTCAGTGAAGTAATAACTATGGTGAAGAACTAACTTCCTGCTGTTGTCCTGGATGAATCAAATCAACATTCATTTTTAAATCTCAGAGTGACAGATAAGCTGAAATGTAGCAAGGGAGAAAATATTTTGGAAATCTTCCTGGACTGAGAGGAACTTCCTGTCTCTGCAAGAGAAGTAGGGATGCGCTTGCATAGTGGGTCCATCATACATTTCCTAGAGGCATCTCTGGATAGGTTAAGACCTAGGAAGCTTCAATATGACTGCTAACCTTAAAGAAGCAGAAATAAGAGGGAAGCAGCATGTGATTTTAAGGCCATGCAAAGATGACTTACTTTGGGGTTTATAAAACACAAAGTTGAATGTATGAAATGAAGGCGCTATCAATCAAATTACACCAGTGATGACCAAGGAGGAAACTGACCATCTGTATCTTTGGAATGTATTGAGTCAGCCATGGAGATGCGGGAACAGAAGATTGGACAAATGAACATACCCACTGTTAACTGGTATTGTATGTGAAACATGGATATGAGAGAAGCTGAATTCAGATGCACGATGTAAGGGTGAGAAGACTTGTCCTTTTGGGCAGAGAGATACTTTGGAGGCTGAAATCAAGGGACCTCCTTCAGAATGCTGCTGGTGAAGCAAGTAGAGTCTAGAGTGGCTGCGGTGGTTTATGCCACCCTATGAGGATTTGGGCCATAACATGAGAATTTGCAAACACATGAGAACACAATCAATACCTTCTACAAAACAAGCCAGCCAAGCAAACAAAAACCCTTTGAGAGCTAAACTGCAGCATTAGGATTTTTCAATGCAGTCTGGAATTCCAGGCTGTGACAAGGAGGCTCTTTCTATAATCCTTTGACTAATTTTGAAGTGATGATGGGAAGAAAGCACCGTGCATCACTCAGCAGCATCTCTGTGAGTGGAGTAGATGTCTACATTGATGGAGTCTGAGGGGCTTCTGCCCAGAAGAGTGGTTGCAAGGGATATGCAATTTACTTAGGGCATGGTAAATTAATATCACATTTGCTTTCTTATAATCAATTTTTACATATAAATATGTGTAACATACTTGAAATAAAAATTCAGAGATAACCTACCATTTGTTTTTCCGTGTGCCACATATGGCAAATAATCCCAGAGATACTCCGTATCAATTGCATTATATTTTACAACCAACTTAATTACATCAAATAATGTAGATGCCTGATCCAGCCTCTTCTGTGGGAGAAGGCATGTGTGTGTGAATAATTGATTAAGCAATGGATAATTTTATGCATTTCTAAGGCATTAAGATTATTTGAATTTTCCTCAAGATTCTACTTTCTGTCCAAAGTATGTTCCAAAACACCTGTCCCCTACTGACAGGCAAGTCATTAAGGAAAGCACAAGGATGCTTCAGTCTACCTGCGCTCACTTTTAAACATGGGGCACCATCACGGGTGACCTGCGTGTTTAGATGGCAGCATTACAAGCTGAACTGTGAATGTGTGATAGCCCCCTAACTGACCTAGGTACTTCAAGATTCTCCATGTGGTCGGAAATGCATAGTATCTGATTTTTTTTTTTTGCTCTTTTTTTTCCTTCCCTCCCAGTTTATTTACTATTTTTTTTAGAGAAGGAGACAAGAGGCAAGAAGGGAAAATTCAGTTGGGAGGGGTTGATAATTAGTCAGCAACAAAGGCTGAAACACTTTTAAAATTGTGTCTTCAGATGTATGTAAAGGATCAGATCAGATAGGACTGAATGAAGAGACTGTAAACAAATGTGCCCATTCTTTTTTTTTTTTTTTTTGTCCTGAGCCAAATTGTCTGCAGTGCAGAAGACTGGGCTTGAGGCTACAACACTGGGAGTCAAATTTTGGGCTCAGAAGTTTCAGGCTGGCTGATTCTGGAAATTTGCTGTAGGCCCAGCTGTGCTGTAGAGGTGACTATGTTCAAGGCCACTTGAATGTGTTGAAGGAGTTCAGGAGGAGTAAGCAGCGGTGAAGCCTTATGCCGAGATGCTTGACTGAATCGCAAAGTTGGAAAGAAACAGACAGCTTCCCAAAGTGATGAAGGTGCTTGCACATCTGGGATGTAAAGAATGTAAAGAAGCTATTACTCTATTGTAGGACAAAAGCTAACATTAGCTAGAAATAATATGAATGAGAACCAGACAACTGAAAGATAGAAAAACTAATATATTACAGAGGCTTCAGCACTAACAGGAAAAAAAATCATGCCTTGGCTGACTGTCTTACAGAGTGAGCCACACATTTCTCAGCATAGCATCCCAGAAGTGATGGTCCTTTGCTTGCAATACGGACCTGTGAATCTAAATAGCCCATTTCAAAATTACTGCCCCAGCCAGCCCAGTGCACACAGAGATGAGCTCATGCACACATTCTTTAGATTCCAGTTCCGAAGGGATTGCATCTGTCTATTCCACAATCTACAGGCTGTTTTGATTATACGGAGTAATTGCTTTCTTGGACAGAAATATTTGTTCTCCTCACCACGACTCTTCTCATTGATGCCTTCAGTTTTCTAAGATATTAGCATATGTGCACGCTAGCACTGTTCTTTATACTACTTTTGTACAACACTTTTTAGAATCAGGAATTCAGCTGATCTCAGTAAACCCATGAGGTGGGTAATGCCTTTATCTTTGTTTTTGTAAACAAAAGCTAAAGACAGCTGGAAATCAGAACACTCCTGAAGAACCCTGGGTCAGCATTTGGAAGTGATCCGATATTTCCTGATTATCCCATGAGTGCTTTAACCACAGAAGCTTTCTTCTTAATATTTCTTGCTCTTTTTATAAATTTTTCATTGATTTTCCCCACAGAACACCGCTGTAACCTGTATTTTTGTATTGCTTTGTCCAAAGGTGAACCATCTGCATTCAAAGATAACAATAAGCATTATACGTAGAATCACACATGAAGAGCTAGTTTGTATGCCTGTGATTAGGGAATATGCAGACAAACAGTGTACCACAGGGGGAAATTACCCCAAAGAGAAATTGCAACTGAAGCTGAATGAATATACAAAGTGGCAATGAGGGAAAGCTAAAGGACATAATCCACAAAACGCTGAGCATATGAGTTATAGCCCTTAGCTAAGCCTGATTTGTGCAGCTGGCACTTGCACAGCAGATAACCCACGCTGACAGTGACCTTGACAGCACCGCTGCAATAGTATTTGCTGTGAGGGTTGAACAGTTTTCCACCTTTTTCTCCTGAGCAGGAACTACCAGCATACTTGTATTCACCAACACATGCCAAAGCAATCCTTGGCACGTGTCCGTAAACGGTACGGAAAGAGTGGCTCTTTCTATAGCTGGATTTATTCTGCCTTGGGTGGGATGCTTTGGGGGTCATTCACGATTGATTTTCCTCATCTCTGTACATAAAGACAACAACTCTACACCATGCTCCAGCCATGGAATTAAAGGTAAAGTGAAGGAGCTTCCCCCCTCTCCTTTTTAAGCAACTGTCAGCAAAAGCCCGACTCTAAGTTATTTGTAGAACGGCCTGCTGGGGAGATTAAAGAGTTACAAACAAATGCAGTATCAAATTTTTTTGGTTAACGATCTGTTCCCTCTCATTTCCCTGCCAAGGCCCGTGTTTGCAGGGCTCTGCTTTTCGCTGACTACAGCTGATACTGCCTCTCCGTGAAGCTGTGGGAAGAGTGCTGCTAGCGCTCCGGGGTGATCACGTAAAGCCTGAAGAATCTGCCAAGGGAATGGGTGGTGGCAGGGCTAACAGGGGTTGCTGCAAGGGGTGGTGGGTCTTTGAAGGCTTCATCTTACGTCCAAGCCCTGCAAGCCTTCCCACCCTTTGATGGAAAAACTTGCCACGTCCCTGTGGCCAAGCTGCATGTGCGTCTCTTATGCCATAAATGGACAGTCTGGATTGAATTTCAGTCTTTACTCTGTTACAGTGCTTCCAGAAACACATCACAGCCAGTGCAAAATAAAACAGGCAAACAAGACTGAAGGCGAAGGGCAACAGCTGAGAGGAGAGACGGGTCTCAAGGGAAACACAGACTGCACAAGCCCAGCACAAACCTGGGCTTTGCTCTCTGCAGATTGTTTCAGCTGCTTCTGTGAAGGGAGTAAAAACACCCTGTATTCTGGTTTTTTGGTTCTTTCTTTTTGCCTTAGTTTCCCTAGCTATAAATGGGAGAGAATGAGTTGAAGCATTGCCTTATGCAAGAGGCAGGGAAAGTGGCAATATTTACACCTCATTGCCTGCTTGGAGCCAAAAGGAAGTTTGTGCCCACGTTGTCTTTCAGTTGAGAAAACAGGAGGCCTGAAATGCTAGGCATCAACATTAAGGAAAAGAGGTCCTGCTGATCAGAGAAACCAGAATAATAGCAACTGGTAAGAATAAAAGTGCAAGAGTGTCTACAAATGCTGGGGTCTAGAGCAAGCACCTGTAACACAAATGTGTGACGGTTTCCACCCACTCCCTTTTGCTATTTTCATCCCATCTGAATTCCAGGTCTGCCAATTCATTCTCACATCTGTTCTCAGACTTGGTATCAACGCCGATTTAATCACATTCCTTCCATCTACTGAGCTGGAAGTGCAAGGCTATGTGCGAGCCAGGAGAAATTAACCCCTTCCCTCTATTAGCGCCAGCTAGCACTCCTGTATGATGATTTGGCTGCTGGTGGGGTTCAGGAGGGCAGTGAGCTGATGGGAAGTGCTTGCCCTGTGAGGAGAGGCTGATGGGCTGGGAGTTATCCAGCCCAGAGGAGAGCTGGCTCTGGAGACACCACAGAGCAGCTCCCTAGTAACTCTAAAGAGGTTATCAGGAAGATGGAGCCAGCTTCTTCACAATGGTGTTTGCTGGAAATATGAAAGCCAATGGACATATGTTGAAACAAGGGTAGTTTAGACTGAAATACCTTTTTCCCTGTTAGGATATTCAAGCAGTTTTTTCACAGAGCCTGTGCAGTCTCCATCCTTAAAGATTTTCAAGGCCTTAGCAGACAAAGCCCTGGGCCACCTGGTCAACCCCACAGCTCACCCTGCTGTGAGCAGGAGGTTGGCCTAGAGAACTCTGAGGTCTTTTCCCACCTCAGTTAACCCATACGTCTGCACTCTTCATGGTCAGAGTACCATTGTTAATCTCTATTCTTTGAGATTTCCGTCACAGTGCACATAGACCACTCCAGGACATCTGCTCTCTGCCACTAATGACCAAATGTAACTGAAAAAATTTGTGGATTGCAGTATGAAGAGTGGCTGCAAGACTGAAGAAAGACAAACAATTGTGTGCCTCAAAAAAGGACAACAAATCTCTGTTAAACATGGGGCAATAAAAATGCAGGTTAGATATGCAGCACTGTTTAAAATAAACTTGATTTTTGCTGCCTTGTAGAGCAGTGCAGCAGGAGGGTTGCAGCTGATGGAGCTGGACCTGAACTGCTCTCCCCTGTCTCTGTACCACCTCAGACAGCTCCTATCCTTGGGATCTCAGCTATCCCCTAACTTGGAAAAATGTGGAATCCCAAACCAGGTGCTGGGACCCTTCTGGTAGGCCGCAAGGCACTGCTCTGGAGAGTGCACCCTTCGGCTGAGCTCCTTCTGTAGGCTTTAGGACTTAAGTTACAGAGGATCTCCTCATTTCTGTCTTACTTCTAGGGGTAGCACCAGGAAGATGATATTAGGACTATGAAGTGCTCCTTTATTACAGTAAGTGGATAAATAGATAAATGATGTGGGTCTCTTTGGAGGCTGCTTGGTTCCCAAGCAGAAATGAGAGACTTGCACACTATATTAGCACTTTTGCTAAGTGCACAGAGCAGTATCTACAAGCAAATCAGATTGCTGGGCCCTTTGTCCTACTTACTTACTGTGCAAACACAGTGGATTAAGATCCAGGCAGCTGTGGCAGGCTCGCTACCCTCTGCTTAAATGACAATTAAAGCACTACTTGAAGTGCTTCTTCCCTTGGAAAAGAAACAAACAAAACAACTCTCTCTCTCCCCACCAAAAACAAACACAAAAAAATCAGCAAAATAAAGACAAGAAACACTCCTACAACGTTTACCACCATTTCTAAACAACAGAATTTGTCAAAGTTTGCAATGACCCTTGAAGAAGACAGCCTCCTCTCAACTCTTGCTTCCTGTCACCTAAGCAGGTGCCAAATCCCCTGGGTTTTTGTTCTCACAGCTTCTTTCCATTTCACTCCATCTTAACAGTTGTAAATGTCTCTGGTAAATTGTGCTAGTACATTTCCATTAACATTAGCAAAAGGAAAAAAAAAAAGTCAACTCTGCTGACAACTGTCGGTGTATGAAGATTAATCTTTATATAGCATGCAGAACATGAGTCTGTTCTACATCTTCCAGCACAGCCTGTACCTTGTTTCATCTCCTTCTCAACAACCGCTTTCAAGCAAGCCACCATATTTTAGCATTAATACGTTCACACCACTATTCTCTCAGGCTTCACAATTCGTGCTGTAGTTGGCAAACTATTTCTCTTCCTGCTAGCGACACAGAAGACAAATGGAGTTACTACAAATTCCAAATTCTAGGAAGTAAATACAGCTTTGTTCCATTTTACAGAAATACTCACAGGCTCAGCTTATTTATGGCTACAAACATGGAAAGAGTTAAAGCTTTTGCCATATTAGATTGTGACGTTTGACTGAACGTGCAGAAGGCCTGCCCTAACACGGACGTGATGGCATGGCAAGTGTTAAAGCTCTGTGTACGGTAAATCAGGGCTTTGAAAGCCATCTCAGTTGGGAACAATTTTGGTAAATTTTTAAACATGTATTCCCAACTCTCCTTCTCCTCCCCCCCAAAGCAGTATTTTAGGATTGGTCACTTTGGAGAAAAAAATAAAGGGTTGACACTTGACATGCTCGATACCTCCATGAATGTAAACACGCCTGAACTGCAGTGGGATTTTTCTTCTACTAAAGAGCATGTGGAAGCAATTACCTGAATGTAAATGTGATAAAGAATGGATGAAATGCAAACCAAATGATGCCTTATTACTTAATATAAAGAGACTGTTCTGCAAGATCAAAGTTGTGCAGCAAAAAATGTAATGGGCTTCATTGGAGGGAAAGGCTTCAGAGATTTGTTTAAAACATGGCTGCATTTTGATGAAATGCTAAGTAGAGAAAACTGGGGTAGGTTTAAGGAGTTTACCAGACCCTGACCTACGGTATCCAATAACATCTTTTCTCTCCTCCTGCCTTCTCCCACTCCGTGCAGTTCCCATATGCTGTGAGGACTGCAATCAGAACCTTTCCTGGCTTCATTGTGGCAGGGAATGAGAACCACTCCATCCCAAGGCATGCAAGAAGTGCCACCGCCGGCTCCCCTGGGGACACTGGAAAGGCAGAGACACAAATGCTTCGCACATTTTCATAGCTTCCCTCGTGCCCGGAGACCTGCAGCCCCCAGCAACCGCTCTGTGCCCAGGCACTGCCTCAGCACATATTTGTATTTTGAATCACTGAAAATGAGGAGAGGCAATGAGACAACTTTTCCCAGCAATGAAAGAACTGAAGTGGAGAAAAAACCTAGAGGGGCATTTCCAAATGTTTTCCTACCATACGCCATTGAATAAAATAAATTCCTATCAAGAGCCCTTTTTATCCTCTGCCACCTTCTCCAGTGTTGGTCTTTCTGTCACTTTATAGCCATTTTTTGAAAGCTGCATGCAGCAGACAAGGAGAAGGGATGAAAAGAATGTGCTGTTGTGTTTTCTGCAGAACTCCACCACAATGGAGGAAGTTGTCCTCTTGGCGTGGCCTTTCCTCCCATGTCCCTTCCTGCCTGGGAGCTGCTGTTTATTGCTTTTGCCCAAATATGGTTTCTGATCATGTAGATTGATCTGTCATCTCTGTCAGAAGTCTGTAGAGCATCTAGCACAGTGATTGATAGTGCTGGGTCCTACCAGAACGTAAATCAATAAGCAATAAAGTTATGCATCCAAGTCACGCTTAGGGAAAGCGACCTGACATTGGACTGTAAGCATTAATTAAAAAGAAAAAAAAAAGTATTAAGATAGGAACATTGGGTCTTGATTTACTGAATGGATTAAAAAGTAATGCAAGTTAAAAAGAGCATGCACAGAATTAATGCTGCCTATCTCCCAAAGCATTTGGTTTTTAAAAGAAATCATAGATGTTGAACTCCTAAAGAGACTGTTTTCTTCTGTTTCTCAATTACATGCAATAATAATGATCATTTTGTGAATGAGCCTCCACTAAAACTGAGGGTACTGCACCTCACTCATGCTAATTTAACAAGCTTGTAAAGAGAGCAGCCATCATAACAAAATCATGATTGAATCAGACATTTCCTTCCCTTATCAGTGACAAATTATTAAGTATTTTTATTGAAAACTCCTTGTTATGCATTATTTTTGCAGTGGCCACGGTGTTCAAAGTAGCTTGGGGAGCAAATATGAAATGTAGTCTCCACCTCAAGGGATGTAGAGTTTAAGGTGGTTTTGATCCTGCCAACAATAACTTTTTCATTTTAGATGGATTGTACATGATAATAAATATCAAAACGATACCAAGCATGTACATGGCCATAATTAGATGTGAGCATAACATTGCAAGACAAAATAAAAAGGATAAAATAAATAAGGAAAAAGGTGGTAATTGAGTTCAGCTCACCTGGGTGAGTTACATGCTCATTCTGATGCTGTGGCAGCTTTTTGGTTTCTCCTCTCCAGCTTGCTTGGAGCCAGCAGCCAAAGGAGCATCAAAGGTTGGAAACAATGGGACAGGCGAATGAGGCCAGGGCTGATCCATGAGAACGGTTCAGGACAACAATGCTGTAGCACCAGCTGAGAGACTCCTGCTCCTACAGCACAGATCCAGCTTTCAAATATGGTCTTAAGTTTGTAAGCACTTGATCGCTCCATCCCACCATTACTCATAACTCACAAAAAATTTAACTCAGAGCCATATAAGTGCAGGGTTTTGGGCTGCTCCAACTATAGCAGCTGAGCACCTCGTCATCCACTGCAATGGGAACAGGTTTGGGTCATCTTCCACTGGAAAACAAAAGTTGGTCAGTAGCTCCTCAGTAGCTCATTATCTTCAGTACATGGGAGTAATGGTCAAGTCAGAATCACTTGCTAGTAGGTCATGTGCTTAGGAGCTCATTTTGTACCCTCCAGAGCATCAGCACTCCATTATCTCACTGACTGCTCATTTTAAAAAATAAAACCAAGCTAACCTTGAGAGACATGGCTGGTCCAAAGCATGCCACCTGTTCACTCCTGTACAGTCACAATCCAGTCTCTTCCTCACAGTGGAGCTGCATAAAAGCGGACATATATCTTTTAATTTTGGCATTTTCTCTAATCTTTATCTTTTTCTGACATAATGCTTGTGCTGCGAGGTTTTTGTTACTCTTCCAAGGCATCTCCAGACAGTGATTTTGGTGAGAGGATAAAATGCTAGGTATGGGGACTAACTTCAGTTTAGGATGTTGGCTGCATGGTTGGTGGATTTGTACTGAAGTGTATTCTAAGGCAGGACGGGCCCCTTGCTGAACAAGCCCATATAAACAGGACCACTGTTGATATGCAATTCCCCTTAAATTTGCAATGATACAAACATGTCTGATTAATTCACACCTTTGATTTCATAATGCCAGACCCTGCTCCGTGCACACAACACCTAGTCATGGCTTTGATTTCACACATCTGTAACTGTGAGTAGAAACCAGTCCCAGTCTTTGAGTTTCTGATGTGTGTTCTCAGAAAGGACCACCCTGTGCACCCTGTGGTGGTTGAGTCAACTGCTAGACTGGCTTCTGCCAGCAGCCCCTTTCAATCCCACACATGGCCAAGGGAGCTGCTCTATCTGCCCTCCCTGGCTGTGGTTGTCCAGTTGGATTGTGGAGAGCCAGTCTTTAGCCACTTGAAATTTGCTGTTTTATTTCCTTTTAAAAGCATTTTCAGGACTTTTTTTTCTTCTGGGTGGTGAGGGATTTATCTGGAATAAAATAAAACATGTTAATCCCCAAGGAGACATGTGAAGCAGTTTGAGGGGAAAATAACTGGACAGGCTGGAAAGGAACCTGATGAGGTTCAACAAGGGCAAGTACAGAGTCCTACAGCTGGGAAGGATGTATCAGTACAGGCTAGGGACTGACCTGGTGGAAAGGAGCTCTGCAGTGAAGTGTCTGTTGACAACAGGTTCGCTGTGAGCCAGCAGTGTGCCCTGGTGGCCAAGAAGGCCAATGGTATTCTGGGGTGCATTAAAAAGGGCGTGGCCAGCAGGTCGAGGGAGATGATCTTCCCCCTGTACTCTGCCCTGGCCAGGCCTCACCTGGAGTACTGTGTTCAGTTCTGGGCTCGCCAGCACAAAAAAGACAGGGATCTCCTGGAAAGAGTTCAGCAGAGAGCCACAAAGATGATCAAGGGCGTGGAGCATCTCCCCTATGAGGAGAGGCTGAGTGACCTGGGTCTGTTCAGCCTTGAGAAGACTGAGAGGGAATCTTATCAATACTTGCAAATATCTAAAGATGGGAGTCAAGTGGGTGGGACTGGGCTCTTTTCAATGGTGCCCAGTGACAGGACAAGAGGCAATGGGCACAAACTGGAACACAGGAAGTTCCATCTGAACATGAGGAAAAACTTGTTTACTTTGAGGGTGACACAGCACTGAAACAAGCTGCCCAGAGAGTTTGTGGAGTCTCCTTCTCTGGAGATATTCAAAACCCACCTGGACACTTTCCTGTGTAACCTACTGCAGGGAACCTGCTTTAGCAGGCGAGTTGGACTAGATGATCTCCAGAGGTTCCTTCCAATTCCTATGATTCTGTGATTCTGTAATGTTGAAAAGATGTCTAAGCTACCAAAAAGAATATATAACAGAAGGCTGTGATGGTGTATTTGCCATCTCTGGCTCTAAAATGGCCGTCCACACCCATTATACAGCCCTGATTCCTTAGGAAGGATAATTTGCTCCGGAGTGCCCTTTGCCCTGCCTAAAGCACATCACAGACCATCTGCTCCTGCAGGGTAGAAAATACGCGCTTGCTGGAGCACGCCCAGGGCAGGGGTGTGTGGGCTGCCAGGGGCACACATCCAGCTCCAGGGCTGCTCCAGGTGTCCTTTTAGCCATCCACTGATCTCATCCACTTTTATTTGTTTCAGAGCGTTGGCTTTGTGCTCTTTCAAACTTGACCTGCGCTGCCTAATTGTGTGAGGACATAACCCGGTGTCTGCAACATCACAGCCCCTTCCATGATGAATTGAAATCGTCAGCTTCTGGGCTGCGGTCTTATAATGTGCTATATTATTAAGTTTCTGTGCCTTAAGATGCCAGTTAATGGAATAACCTCTTTGTCTTTATTAGAAATAGTCCACAGCTTTATTAAGTTGCGTAATTTACAACCGATAGTGTAATCAATAAAACATTAGCAAACATGTAACCTTAGACAAACCTCCCATATTGATTTATTTAAACATTCTCACAAAGCCTGCCTTAGGCCAAAATACACATACAGACCCAGTGACAACCCCAAAAAACACTTTATACTTTAAGGTGTGGGCAGTGAAGGACAAAATGAATTTAATTGGAAATACATCCTGCTCTCCTCTGCTCTCCATGGATCCACCTCAGAAAGGTCACTCTTTCGAGTTTGTACACAGCAGCAAAGCTGCAGGCGCTCCTGAAATCAGCCTGCAAACATAGCCCTTCATGCCATTTAGCTCAGGGGTGCCAAATGGCCAGAGGGTGCTGGTGGGGGTGTCAGAGCCCCTGAGGCTGTGCCTGGTGCTATCTCTCCCGCAGGCTGGATGCAGCATCTCCTCTGTGTCCTGCTCCTGCCCGTGGGGACAGAGATGGGTTTCTCACCTGAAACACACAGGGCAGGCACAGAGAGTTTTCTTTGGATCTCTGATTTTGGAAGGAAGCTCCACTCCTCTCTTTTGTGCTTCATCTTTACAGGAAAAATACAGTGTGTTGCAAAACACAGTAGTCACCACAGAGTTAAAAATGAAGGAAAGTATTCTCTTAAGATAGACAAAAATGGATACTTTGAAAGCTGCAGTATCTGGTCAGGCTTGTTCCGGTGTTCCTCAGGTAAGCTATAACCAGCTCCAGTGTCACCAAGCTTTACTGGGCCCTGTGTCTGCATCAGGGAGCAAATTGTGTTTCATATCATGCAAGCAACTCCTTCCTCTGCCACAGTACTTCATGTAAATACATTTTCCAACTGCAAAAAAAGCTTGTGATGTCTCAGGAGTGCATTTTAGTGGATGATACCACTATACATGCAGTTACAGTTTTGATGCAACCAGGAGAGCCAGTATTTTATTATCCTTCCTCTCTATTTTCAAGGCTGTGAAAAAAAAAAAAAGATCAGGCACTGTCTGCTAGGGAAGCTATGTGCATTATAGCACGACAGAATTGCATCAATGATACTTTTACAGGTAATTTAGAACTAGACTGGAGAAAGCAGCAAGTAAAGCATCTCAGGGAATATTCCTGCAGAGGAAAGGAAGTAGAGCCGACATGCAACTTCTCTGTCTTCAGTTTCAGTGATTTTCTGAATGTATACACATAATTTCTGGAACACTTAAATGCTTAATCTTTTTGTAACCTTTATCCTCGAGTGATGCATTTACATAAGAAAACTTTTATGGACATAGCTTTAAAGAATAATAATAATAAAAAAAGCAATACAGAATCATCTATTCATTTGGAATTATTTTGAAAGGCTTCTTTTCAAAAGGGATGCAGGCAAGATGGAGAAATTATGCTTCCGAGCAAATGTTGGGGACTGGTGTGCAGAGTTCCCACGTCCCCTTTGGAGACTTTATCATTTAACAGCCACAACTCCCCTTTATTAGATCACGATAAAACAAGTGCCTGGAGGGAGTCAGAAATGAATTGAATTTTGTAGATTTAAATGATTGTGTGGGACCTTTTTGGTTTAATATATACCCTGGAGAGGTTTGCTACTAGAACTTGGGAACTTTATAATAAGAATAATTCCTTAGCTAGAGATCTTTATCTTGTTACATTAATGATTCACTGGGGGGTTATACTGGAAAATGAAGGGAAATTTTTAAAAAGACTATTAGATCAAATGTTCTTATGGAGACATGTACAGAGATGGTCAACAAAGATTAATAGGGTGGTGAGATAAGGAGTTTACTGCCTTTGTGCTGTATGTACAGGGCAGCCGTTGGCTTCAGCATTAGTTCCTGTCCACAGTGTTACTCAGTGCTGTTCCCAGCTCACAACCAGCATGCAGCAAGCAGACTGCTTCCCACTTGTGTGCTGCAAAGTCTGCATGCAGCAAGGGAATTCACATTACAGAGGTTGTAACTACCTTAGCTTCAACAGCAAGAGTTCTGCATTCAGACCCTTCTCTTTATATATATATATATATATCTTTCCCTTTATCCCAGAGTTTTTGCAGTACCCGTGCTCAGCTCTGCCACATCAGTCCCAGCATGTGCTATTTATAGTGCTTGTGGTTCCTCCTGGGTTTGGTGACAGTTCCAGGCCTCTAAATAGCAACTGTGAGGTCTCTCAGGATGTGCTGTTTGGAGAATGCAGATTCTGGTTGTACTTTGCCCACCCAAAAAATTTGTCACATTTCTGCCATTAATAGTTGCCACTGTAAGGGGTTTGAAAGCCCGTTCCCTCAATCACACATTTTACCTGTGATCACAATCCACCAGTTCTAGTGATAATATCAGGGAATTGGGGGATCAACTACAATCCCCAAGGCTGAAGCTAAGCATCCAAAAATAACAAGATGATTAGGAACATGTGGAGTGGTATTTTAGGCCTGAGGAGGATGATATTTTCATCCAGCTAGGATGAATCCCCATTGACACTGAAGAGAAATGAAGAACTGAACACCCCCTGCTTCCTTTTCAAGTGTAAGCTCTTGCAGCGAAAATGGAAAGAAATGTGGAACACAGGAACATACGCTTGCACTTTGCTATCAGGTCTCCGTCAGGATGTAAGAAGAAATTTATAGTAATGGATATATCTTGGTCATAGCCAGCCACAGTGGGGAAGGAGAAAGCATGCTGGCTTTTGACAGATGGTGGCTGCAGAGAGAGCTGTAGCCACCAGAGATGTCCAAGCAGCTCACTGTGGCCCATTCATTAACAGTATCTTCTTCTGGGGAAGTGTGGGTGCTGTCCTAGGTGCCATTCATCAAGCACCCCTTCTCCCCTTCTGTTCTGTTCTTACTGATTCCCTCATCTACAATGAGTGAAAGCTAATCCCCGTAGCCTCCTTGCTTTGAACAAAAGTCCCAAGGCAGCTGTAAAGTTGGACATAAGAACCTGAGGAGGGTGGAGGAGAAGGAGTCATGGCACAAATAAAACCACTGCCACAGATATAAGAAGAAAATCTGTAATGCTCCTATGAAACTCAATGAGATCTGTGGAAATCCTGTACGTCTTAGGACTGAGTCTCCTGAGAATGATTTTGAGTTAATCCTGGACAAAGAGCCCTCCACAGCCAACATTTTTATGAGAGCAGAATGAGAGTACTGTGAAGAGTGTAATGTGCACTTTACTTAGTATAGATTTGGAAAAAAGTGTCAAAGGAAGTGAATTTAAATTCCTCTAAATGCAATTAGAGTTGACAAGATTTCTCATAGTGAGAGACTGCGTTAAAGCAAAAGCTAAAAGTTCCCATCCAGTTCATAAAGCCTTAGGTAGCTATTGGTAATATGAATTAAATTAATCAAAATGGGTAAAAGCTAACGATCCTCTTGGGAACAAAATTAGCTCCTTAATGAAAGAAATGGAGTTCAGAAATTATAATAGAATATTAGCAGATGTGCCCTTTGGAAATTATAAATTTGCAAAATCCCCTTATGTAGATATTAGTTTGAGTCAAATTATCACTAAATCTGACCCTGGAGATGTGATGTGAATACGCACACTACGATCTGTTCAGGAGGTCTTGAAACCCTCTGCCAGCAGTTCTGCTGAGCAAGGCAAGCTGCCACAGACCACTTTCCCAAATTAGCAACAGGGCACAGTCAAAAACCAAACTTCTACTTGTAATCTGCTAAGGAGTCCTGCTGCCTCTTGTGGACTTGGGGTTGCTGAGAATAATTATCCAGCAGAAGAGATTTTAAGGAAGAGTCACATCTCAGTAGGACACATGTGGTTCTCGTCCTTGGGGCCATCTCAGGCAATGGAAGTTCTGCTCTGGATGTCACATAAAAGGCAATTTATCTGCATGAATTGGTGTAGTGAGGAACAAGAGGCTCATCAGAGATCCAAGACACATCAGTCACAGCAAACAAACAAAATCCCAGAAAATAAACAAACAAAGTTTATATGATGAATTGCTAATGTTGAGACTACAAAGAATTTATTACATTTTTATGGCTCTTTCCAGCCAAGAACTTTTCTCAGCCATTTATGGAAAACATAAAAGCCACTGGGAGTTAAAAAGGATAAAAACTAGATTTAAATCATCCTTACACAAGCTGCTCACATCAGCATACAGCTGTTTTTCAGCATTTGGAGTCCTTGAAACTTTTAAGCCATTTATAACAGCATGTGATTGGTATGAAAAATAGCACAGGCTTACATTTTATAAAAAGAAATCACGCTCCGGGGTGCTGGATACAGGGACTTCAGAAACCAAGAAAGATGTTTGAAGTACTTATTGGCATTCCAGGACCCAAAACACAATTCCTGCCTCACGCTATCTCATGGTAATCCTGATGTCTCCATCCTGGGAACAGAAGGAGGAAGAAATTCCCTCTGGTGAAGACGGCTAATGTACAGCACAAAGCATGCTCGAGTCTCTCTTTTGAGGACATAATGTGCATAGTTTAGGGAATGAGGTCTTCCTTTTATTTTTGTATCAATGGCACAAGTGGCGGCACGGTAAGCTTCCTCATGTTGTCCTGCCAAAGTCAGTTCAGCTCTGCTTGGGCTGCCAGGAGTTTGCATTCAGTAAAGCACCGACCACAAAAACATCTTGGATGAGAGAAAGTTCAGTGGCCCTTGGGAAAGTAACTCCCACCAAAAAAGGGAACAATTCCTCGTTTGCACAAATAAAAAGGCTAAACAAAAACATTAGACAAATACAGAAAAAAAAAGAGACAATCAAAAATGTGCCAAAGGCAGTTCTCAAGGAAGAAATATACTCTATCTCGTCCTTTTGAAGTCTGTGAACAAATGACTAAGGGAAAGAGAGGCACAACTGAAAGCAGTGGGATTGCTATGGTGCCTGACATCACATAATGTCAGCATGAGATGTGCTGAAACGTGTGATTTTTCTGTGCTTCGTCTGAAAGTGCTTTGCAAAGATGGGTCTGTGACATTATTCCTACTTTCCAGACAGGTAAATTGAAGTACAAATAAAACAGAGTAACTTTGCCCAAGTTTCAAAGAATAGGAGCCCATTTTTATTAAGGTTTCAAAAGTTGATTTAATTCTGAATTGCAACGAGAGCCCCAAAGTTTGCAGTTCTCAGCAAAGAGGAATTTAAAAACTCAACATATTTCAGGTTGATTGACAGGTTTTGTTGTAATAGAAACTGAAACACTCTGTTTTGACTTTGACTTTTAAAAGTTAATATTGTGTTGTAGCAAAAAAAAAGCTAATACAAAGTTAAAAAATCAAGGCAGAATGGGATGTTTCAACACTACACTGTTGGTACTTTTTCCACTGGTTTTCTTCCAGAAGTCTGTTGAAAACAATCCTCTTTTGCAGAGCATTTTGGTTTCTGATGGCATGTAGTTATTTTGATATTTTTCTGACAAATTTTGCCAAGAACAAAACTCTAACAGCTCTCTTTGCCACCTAAGGACACATTTTAAGAATACTTTAATACAAGAAATACCATTTCGTATGATCAATAAAAAGGGTTTTTTCTGCAAGGTTTTGAAACTGCTAAACTGAGTCTAACTTGAAATTCACTCAGGCCCACATCTTATTTATAACCTAAGCTCTTTTTAAACCCATTTTTAGTTGATATCTGCAGTGTTCTGTAGAAATGAGTCCCATGGTCTAAGAATTTATGTTAACATATGAAAAAAATACTTTTGTTTGTTTCAGCCTTGCTGCTTTGTTGTTCCACTGGATTCTTGTACTGTCAGAAAAAAATGAATCGTTATTCCTCATTCACCTGCCCCACATAATTCTCTCAAATTTATAGACTTCTTTGTTATTCTCCCTCAAAACTTGTCTCATATTTTGTTTCCCTGAGTAATTTTGTCATATTATTCTGAGTAACTGTATCTTGTTTGCAGAATTGGTCGCTTAGTGAATCACTAGTTTTGCTGGATAACACACAAGAGATTTGCTGCCTGCTAACTCCCTCTCCTCATGCCCTGTAGAGCCTCCCTTCCACAGGAGCCTCCCTTCCTTAAAAACCTATGGTGAGAGATCTTGTCAAAAGCCTTGTGAAATATAAGTTCGTTACATCAGCTGAATCACATTTGTTCATGTGCTGGGTAGTTCCACAAAGTTCTCTGATACATTCTGAAGGTAAGTCTTCCATTTACAAGATCTGTGCACTCCTGTGTATTTATTTTTGTGTATAAGAACTCTGTGTTTAAGAGTTCTTTGACAGAGGTTTACTGATCTGTAGTTCCCAGAGATGCTCACAGTTGTTACTAAAAACAAGTGACACATTTGAATTCTGTTATAACGCTGAGATAATTTCTGTCTTGTTCTTGTGATTTGTCCAGCAACCTCTACAGTATCAGATACAGTTCTGATGTGAGACTGTCTCACAGGTAGCGAATAGTGAGACCAATAATTCATTTCCTCTTTCCACAATGACCATACCTCCCTCAATACTTATTTTGCCTCTTGATCATTTTCTGTTTTCATTGGCCCTTTCCTGTTTCTAAGGTGGTGGCATTTGTTATTGCTGATTATGCTACTGTTATTATCACTGCTACCTGTTACGTTCTTAGTAAAGCTCTCCTGGAAATCTTTTAGTCCTGCGTTATTCAGTTTTACATTTAGCATTTAACATGCAAGAATTTATCTTTTCTAGTACTGCTATTTTAACATATTGTGGGAAGGGGAATATTTCTTTCCTCTCTAATAGTTTTCTCTTACTACTAACCAGAGCAGTCTTCTGAAGTGCTGTTTTTATACTTAGCATGCTACCGATAATCTTCTTGCCGTCTGCAGATATTTTATTCTTTCACTTGTTCCTTCTACTTTTCTTCACATTAGTATCTTCAATATTTAATAACATCGGGTGACAAATACTGAAACTTAATGTTGATAGCACATGCATTAGTCAAGGGCTATTTTGTGACTAGCATCACCTGAGCAGTAAAAAATGATCACCGCTACTGGATCAGTTTGATTTCTTTGTTTTCCCATTTTTTTCCCCTTTGTTTTCCCCTTGCCTGGATGGAGAGATTTCCTCCCATGGTACCAAATATCCCAACATGCTCCTGTGCTGGGCTGGTGGCAAGGGTTTCGGAGGTAGTGCCTATGCTGCATGAGCCTGCTCCAATCTCTGCTCGAGTCTTCAGCTGCCTCTTGGTATGAAGAGGTGAGGAGATGCCACCTCAGTGCCCCACTGCTATGGGGGCAGTGCCTGGGATTCAGACACTATGGAGAACCTATCCCAAAATGCTCATTATGGAGCACTTGTCTTCACAAGGATGAAACATTTAGTAAGTCTGATGCACTGCTTGCTGTAACAGACGCACTCAAAGCGTTGCCTCCAGGGAGCTTCACGCTCCTCTTGCATGCTTGGAGACTGCTAGCAGTTGTCTAGGTCTGGTATAGGGCTGAGAGGGATGGCTAAAAAGAGTCATTTTCACTGGGAAGAGCTCCTTGTTTATTCCCATTAGAAACAACACTGTGTTTTTATATATATAATATATACGCTTTTTTAAAAAGACAAAAGGGTCAATAACTCATAGACACAGAGTGAATAATTTACTAGAGTATATGCTGCTTTGTTCATCTGGAGACCCTCTGGGCAAAAAAACATCAAGGATAACAAGCAGGCTAAATACTAATAGTCACAATCATAAAAAATTACATGCATGATTAAAATATCTGTTTCAAGGCACTCTTACATTTTCTAACAAGTCTCCTTATGAATATCAAAATGCAATTTTCCATATGAAAAGGACAAGCGAAAAACAAATGGCAACTTAGCCTTATTTGCAGTGACCTTGCAAGATTCCTAAAACCTGACCTCCCTATCTTTTAAATGCATTGAATAGTGGGGAATGTATGTAAATGATCCAGATAGGAATGTCAGATGTGAGACATAGCAGCGTAGGTTGACAGTGCCAGCAGTGGAGAGAAGAAGCGAATGATGAGGAGCAGCATAACTGAATTTGGGAGGAAGCAGATCTTTCAGGTAGCTGAGCCAGTAAACAGAAAACACAATTTAAGTTAGACTAATGTTATGTCATTAGTCCAGAGGCAGTGAACCAAGACAACAAGAGAACATCTGAAGCAGGAGAGTAATACGAAGTGACCTTACCAGGAGAGAACTCTTCTCCAGGTCTGTTTCAGTGGTGCTGTCTAAGCCATAAGGCCAAAGTCTGGCTGCAGCGTGAGGTGGGCCAGATGAAGCAGCTCAGAGCCCTTCAATCAGGAGCACTAACATTTCTGTGCTGCCTCCTTCGCCATGGCCCTCACTTGGGTGCAACTTCAGCTAGCCAGGCCAAGGGCAGATTTTTGGAAGATGCCGTACAAAGGGTGCCTGGAGTAGGGGATGTGCTCAGGGGAGAAGCAAGCATTTTCAGTGACAGCATGTGATCCCTGGGACGATGGAAGAGCAGGGCCATCCCAGCTGCTCCATGGCAGGTGACCTGTAACCAGCCTTAATGACTGTCAGCTCCAGGCACCATCCCTCTTGCTGCCAAGAGGCACAACACCAGGCCCTGGAAATCACAGGCTGCAAATCCCTCAGAGAGCAATAATCTTGCTCTGAAATTCATGATAAAGTGAGCCTTTTGCACCCATTAACTCAGAGTTTCAGCAGATGATCTCGGAAGCAGACATTTGAGGAGAAGGGGAGAAGACCAGACATATGGACCACTGTCAGTCTTTGCTTTTCTCTGAAATTTGAGGCAGAGGCTTGAGAGGAAGTCCTCCTTTAACACTCAGACTGTAAATACAGGCACTACCATCCTCCTTCGGATTTGCTATGAGGCACTGTAATGCATGTGGCTGCAATACAGTCTCACATCGGGATGTAAGGGGGCATATAAGCTCCTAGATGCTATGTGCTAATTGCTCTTCTCTGTTAGCCCAAACAGTGGAGACCTATGCCAGGCAGCCAGGGTGCATCCAAGCATTATACTTTTAGCATACGGATCATTTAAATTCCTAGCAAAAAGAACAGTTTAAACTGTTTGGTGCTCTGGTAGGATTTCTGCCATCTGGTACCCTGCCTCTTTTGCTGGCAGAAGACAAGGTTGGATGCAGCTCTAGGATAGTAACTGTAGTGTCATTTCCATACAAATGGTGAGCTTGGGGCAGGCCCATCAGAAAGCATTTGCCTTGAAAATGTTTTTTCTGTCTCTTGCAAGCTGTGTATCAGAAGGCCAAAGGAAATACAGGATCCTTTCAAGAATATTACTGGTGCATCCACAATGTGGCTCTGGAAGGGACGAGCCAGGGGTGTTGGTGCTTATTTTGCTCATTCTGGTTGAGGATGGAAGTGGAGATGCTGCAAATATCCCTCCTTTCTGGCAGAAGAAGCAGCCAGCAAGAGATGTGTTAGACTGGTCACTGGTGACGTTTAGTGTTCTAGCCAGAAGCAGACTCAGGCCCCAGCTCATTTTGTGACAACAACCAAGAAACAGATCTTTAAGAAGAAGATGAGATCACAAAAGAAACATCATAGCCAATACACTTATTTAACAAGCAGGATGAAAACCCAGTTCATAATATTATCTGCTACCTCTACACATGGTCCAAATTCACCCCCAGTCACAGATCTTTGCTGAACGTGAACCTAAGCCCCAGAACACACACTCAGTAGACATGTGTGTGATCTGAGGTCCCTCCTGGACAAGGATGTTTTACTTCTTTGGGGTTACAGTGAAAAGATAGTCTTGTCCTCCTGAGGTCAGTGAAGCTGCCTGTGTAACCTAGTCTTCAAGTAATTTACACAGATAAAATTGAGCATGTAATTTGTCTTCTTTCCAGGCTAAAAGGTACACACATCATTCCTTCCTCCCCACTCCAGGAAGGATCTCTGTACAAAACCGATGCTACTGTGTACTGCTTACAGCAGCACTTGCCAGGAGCTGTGCTGAGGATGCCAGACGAGCACGAGAGGTGTCCTCACACAGGATGAGGGCAGTCATGCTCTGCACTTCTTCAAAAGAAGCTCGCATCCTCCTGCAGGTGCATCAAGGAGACACATCCTCAAGTGATGCCTATCTAAAAGCTACTCTGTCTGCAGGTGGCTACAGGACAGTTCTAATATTTTATCCCTCATCAGCTGTAGGAGTATTACCGTAAGGGACATTCACACGTATGCCACACCTAAATGTAAACTATTCTAAGTGCAGATTTTTCCAACATCTAATTTAATAAACAACTTTATTTGACCCCTTTGCCTTTGGCTGTAGGGTCAGGCTCTACGGAGGCCACTGCCTGAGCACATTGCATGAAGAACCCTA
Organism: Penelope pileata; assembly: GCA_013396635.1. Lineage (NCBI taxonomy): Eukaryota > Metazoa > Chordata > Aves > Galliformes > Cracidae > Penelope > Penelope pileata. The sequence goes on along the minus strand of WBMW01004101.1, from coordinate 17,739 downwards.
ACCCACTCTGTTGCCAAAGACTTTTTTGGGGTAGGCAGAGAGAGGGCCTTGCTGGGTGAGCTGTCTGCACCGCACTCCCAGCCAAATGATGCACTGCAGAGGATCTCCCACTTCTACTACAATCTTCCACCTATTCTAATATCTATACAGTTATTAAAAGCTCCAGGGCTTTGTCAAGTATTTTTTTATTAACAGATATGAGAGAAGGCAGCCTTTGCTCAGGAGATAAAACATCCAGACAAAACCTGAAGGACGTTTGCTGTTGATGCCTGTAAGAAGTCTTCCACCAGAGACAGAGGAACAACAAAATTGACGCAGCTAATATTGCTAAAGGCAGAGAGGTGGGAAAGAAACAGAGCCCTGGAAACAAAGCCTTTCACAAGTCTTTAGACCTAAGCTCCATTCAGGCAGCAAAAGCACAGAAACCACATTTTTCCACTTTTCCTTTGTGTTCCATGTAACGCGAGGTGTAAACCTGGCACCTGAACAACAACAGGTACATCTGCATACCAAGCGATTATCACACGCATTTTGCCTTCAGCACGCTGTCAGTAAATCTACAGTAAGAAAGCAGGGATGGCTTAAGCTTTTATAAATCCATCCACCAGGCTTTTCTGTTTACTTTTTCAACTTCTGCTGCCTTTTCACCGAGGTACAGCAGTGTCACTTACAATTCCCCCAGGGTACGTTAGATAAATACACAGCTTATTTAAGCAGCCCCACCATCCATTCTCTGAGCAGATGAAAGCTCCCTCCCAGCTGGAAGGTATTTGCAGCAGCCTGGTGCCCAGCCTCCCTCCTTCCCCTTGTTTCTGAGGCCTGCGCTGGGAGGGCTTTGCAGGCATCTGGTGCAGTCCTTGCGTGACAGCCTGGTTGGAGGGGAGACCTGCACCTCGGGTGGAGGTTGTCGGAAGAGCAGCTGTGGCTCTGTGCTTCCCCAGTGGGTATTTTAAAACAACTGTTTATCTGTTTACTTCCAAGAAATTCTTGCTTTGTGGCTTTTGCGGATTTAAAATCACATTGACAGTCCCTGGGCACTTTTTTTTTTTTTTTCCTGTCATATACCTAAACAAAGCAAATGAAATGATCCTCAGGCCTCTTCACCTCAAGTCGTTTCACTCAAGTGACCTTAGGTATCTTCCCTCATCTTCAAATACCCTGAAATAATGTGTTACTGTGACCTGAGCCTCGTTGTATTTGCTGTTTTTCCCTACAGCTCCAGCTACTGGAGAATCTCAGATTCCATTAAAAATATTTTTGAAGTAGGTAAGTGCTCTCAGGGAACAGCCTGAAAACACAACTGGAGTGCAAGCTAGGAGACCGGCAGCCAGGACTCAGAGCGCACAGCTTTTAGCTGTTAAGACACGCTTTGCATCAGGCTCTTCACTTTCCTCTTGCCTCTTCACTGTGGAGACTGAAGGAGAGCGTTTTTGCTTCATGTTGAAGGTGCCAGGCTAATTCCCTGGTGCTGGAGAAGTCTGCTGAGTGTTGTGTGGTGTAACCTGGGAACGATGATTGTATTTTTTGGGGATTGGGTAATGACGTGGGCCTGCCACCTCCCACACACAAAGGGTTTTGAGCAGCCACTCTATTTGCCAGAGCAGTTTGGAGAGGGAGATTCTTATTTGTGGGAGCTAATAGCCCTCTCCAGAAGATGAAGTTCACAAGAGAGGAGTTGGCAAAAGTCCAGGACCAGGGGAAGTTGTGGCAAACTGGCTGTAATAATATCCCTTGTGTAAGCAAGTCTCTGAGTGTAAACAAAGGCACATCAAAACCTTTCTGACTACAATCTTTTTTCCCCTCTAAATTAATTTATGCAATTACACTTATTCCACCTGTATTTAACAGGAAAGAAATTCCAGCCCCAGCTTTGACTCACTTGTGGCTAGATGGCGAGTTCAGGTTCCCTTTAAACATCGCACACTCAGAGCCATTTCTGTGGAGCTCTGTTGACTTCACGCTCCCAGCCCTTTGGCACAGCCTTGATTTATTTTGCAGAAGCGCACAGCTGGCTTGCTACCTTTGCACCAAAGCTCATTCCCAAAAATTACTGCTGTTCAACGTGGGTTTGACACCAAGCTTATTACTGGCTTGTGGTGCGTTGGTTTTTTTAACCCCATCTTCTCTCTCCCTGACAGTGACTATCACTGTCTTGGGGACCTGGCACAAAGGCTGGAGCAGCACGATGTGCCTGAGGTGGGCAGGAAGCCAGCACATTTTGTGTAGGTTAACTGTCCTCCTTGCAGAGCGCGTCCCTCAGCTCAGGCATATGCCAGCAGTCAGCCATTCCTCCCCACCTCCTCCACTCCCCCGTTATTCCTCCTGCTCAGACTTTTGTGCTCAACCCAAGCTGATTGAAACATTGCTGCCA
>WBMW01004101.1:0-15352 GCA_013396635.1 Penelope pileata | reverse complement strand
AAAAAAAAAAAGAAAAGATGGGGGTGTGTGGGGGGGTGAAATTTCCTTGCAGCTGCTGCTTCTGTCAGCCAGCAAGTTGCTTTTAAACTCTCCCTGACAGAAAGCAGCAGCATGCTGCTCTGGCTTTCCTTTCCTTGCTGCTGAAGGGCTCCTGCTTGCAGACATTTCCACACCAGCGCTGCCCAGAGGAGCCTACCCTTGGAGTGTGATGGCAAGTGGGATGCCCACCAGCATCCTTCTGGCTGCCCGCAGCTGGGTGCGTGGGGTCCTGGTCCCCTGGCAAAGCCCAGCCCAGTGACACTACAGCATGTCGTGGTGGGACATGCAGAGATGGTGTGGCCCCATGCAGACTGTCTGGTGGGGAAAGACAAGGTGGTAGTGTTACCACCATGGCAAAACCATGCATGGAACGCTGGGATCCCTCTCCTTTGCCGTGTCTGATGCACTGAGGAATGGGCGCAACAGAAGCCTATGGTTGGGAACATCTCTGAGCTCTGAGGGTTTGGGTTTTTTTGTGGAAAGCAGGCTTGAATCCAGATGTGGAGTGCACAGCTGGCACATATCCTTGGCGCAGGCCAAACCCCACCACAGACACCTATTGTACCTCACCATCGCCAGGGCCTTCAGCACTCAATCCAAACCTTACAGCCTGGGACATCTGCTCATAAGTTGTTATAATGAACACAAGAAAGGAATTTAGCTTATCATCTTGGCTTGGGAGCAAATGTCATTCCTCCACTCGATCTGCAGGAACAGCCAGTGACTTCCAAATCATGCCAACAGGGGAAGCAGGTAGCTGGGAGGGTACTATTGCTTTGACATTAAGCTATTACACTTTACAAACAATGACAAAATATGCTCAGCAAAATAAGAAAGGCCACAATCCCCATTGTTTGTGAGCTTTCACTCTTCTTCCTTTACTGTTTCTCAGAAAAAGTCCTTCCTCCTTTGGGCCTGTCCCCATGGCGCTGGTTCCCTCCTCATGGAAGTGGACGGAGCTACATAAGATCTGGTTTCATAAGGCAGGAAAGCCCTGGTGTGCTGCAAAATGCATTTATTAAATGGCGTTTCAGCTCTCCGCAATATAAAAGGTTTAAAAAAAAAAAAAAAAAAAAGACAAAGGCAAACAGTGGGCTGAAGAACCCTTAAATCCTTGGTTTTGTTTGTACTTCTACAGCTCAAGGCACAGAAAAAAGCACACTTATGCTTGGTACCTTATGAACGGTGATTCACATTTTCAAAAAGCAATGAAGGAATGAGGGCTCTCCACTTCAGACACCCCAAAAGGAACCCGAGTTTCAGAAACTCAGCAGCCAACTGTCCTAAAAAGAGGAGACTTCATTTGTTAAGAGGCAACCAGTTGTTTTAAAAAACAAGCCAATTAGTTTTTCCATGATTAGTCACTGCAGACTTTAGGACAGTCTATTTTATAGGATACAGCAGACAAGAAAAGGAACAAGCCATTTTGTTAGAACAGGACTGCCAACCCTTTTTCTATTTCTTCATTGATCTGCTAAAGAAACTTGCATTCCCATGTGTCTGTTGCACAACTTGCTATCTTAAAGCTGAACCCCTGCATTTTTCAAGTCATGGAAATTCATCTTGGAACAAGATGAATTTCTGTTCTCCATCAAAATGACAATCCATTCAAAATTTCCCCTGGGGAAAAATTTTCAGGGAAAAAAGTTCGAATCAAGTGAATTTTTTTTTGATAAAAGGATGTTTCATTTTACTTCCAACTCTGAAAACAAAACAAAAATATCTTCAAAAGGACAAGAAAATGGAAAGTAGGAGTACCTTGTTCTAAAACGCTTTGAAATAAAGTGTTCTTACGTCTTCAAGACTATTTTTCTTCAATTATTTTTCAAAATCAAGTATTGTCAACCTGCACTGACAAATTCTCACAGTGTTGGTTCAGTAGTTCTTTTCAACTAAGAAGTGTCACTTTGGGAAACGCTGAGTGAGCTGAAACTGCACGTGTACAGGTGAGGAGGGGCACATGTGTCTTGACTAAGAGGTCATAGGCCAAACTTTGCCTTTGTAGGATCTGATATAGATGACCACCAGAAAAATGGTTAATGCAATTACCAGCTGACCAGCAGCAAGCATGTTGATGTTAGAACTATACAAATGACTGCCTGATGAAAGGATGCATTTGTTCAAAGCACATTTGCCTAGCTCACTAATCTCCGTAGATATCCTGTTGGGAAATCCTTTGAATCCAATACCTGATAAAAGAATTTGGCAAGTGAATAAATATTCCACAAGCCTATTACTGAAATATTATGCACCTGTTAAAAGAATGCTGCCATGCATTTACTTTCACACTGTACTGTTGCTCTTTAAAAATGATTTTTGATGATGGAGCAAGAAAAGCTGATGCTGAAAATAAGCCACCACCTCTGCATCGCCTGAAGGATCTGAGTGGATGCATCTTGGGACAAGAGCATCTGGCTCACCGCGGGTCCCTCTGCTCAGGGCAGCAGAAGTCCCCCAGTGGCAGAACCCCTGCCCTAAGCCCAGACAGACACCTCTGTGAGTCCAGCTGTCCTTAACAAAGGCCTGTGTGAATTTTGTCTACCCTACCTGTGTAAGCCGAGCACAAAGGGAAAAGCTCTGGAGGCAGAGGGTGCAGCTGTTTGGTGGTGGATGAACAGTGAAGGTGCGACTCCAGGTTTTGTGCTGATCATAAAGTATCCTGTAATCTTCCCAGTGAAAAATGGTAAGCATCACGAATGCTTCTTGGTGAATAAATATCCACCTTGTCGGCAAGGACTTCAGTCAGTAGGCATCAGCGTATTGGCAGTGAATTTTATGACTTTGACTTTAACAACTGCACTTCACGGCTGCTTTGATCAGACAATTGATATTCCGGAGAGGTTGCCTCGACGTGGAAATGAGCTTCAGCAGAGGACTCAGCACAGGCCTGGTGAAGGAGAAAGAGTGGAAGTCCCCCGGGCATGCCAAAGGGGAAGGCTCACAAAGGCACAGCATGTCGGGCACAGGAGGGGAACTGCCGAGCAGACTTTCCAGACCGTTGTTCTAGCAAATAGGTCCCCAGGCAGAACTATTTCGGCATCATGGTTAATAATATATAAAAATATATATAAACATATAAAATAATATTTATGGAAGGTGACCTCTATGATTGTAAAAATGAGCATCACTTTCTTGAGGCACATATTAAAAGCCAGTTGTTTAATGAAAGAAGAGCACCAGCTTCTGTCCTCTGAAAAGCTAGAAACCAGGGCTCACATTTCAAACTGTGTGGGGTTTCACACTACATGCAGAGAAATCATTCACTGTCTAGCAGTTGAATGCAATAAAACTTTAAACTTTTCATAGATAATTTGCAAAAGAAAAACAAGCCAAATTAATTGAATAAATTATTTCCTGTGAATCATTCACTCCACTCTAATTAACAGGCGCTTGTGTACTCTGCTCCTTCTGCAGTATCTCTATGGCTGCCCCTAAGGGTCAGAGTCCCTGAGAAATCCATCATTTTACTTTCAAATGTGTTTTCATTAAGTTATAGATAGAAATAACAACAAAAGAGATGGTCTGAGGAAGAAAGGAGGAGAAATTATCAAGGGGGCTTAGTAGCAGTTGAACTTCAATTAGGGATGGCATTCTGGTTCTTCACGGAAATATTTGAACTCTTGCCCACACCACCTGGATGAAGAACTTTCCACAAAAACTTCCTCCCTACCCAGATGCCACAGTTCCCCTAATTAATCCTCCTCTGGACCCTATAACCCCAAAGCTAGCCTACACACTAGTGTCTCCCAGGATTGCAACAGACATCATTAGCTTGTACATTAGAACAGTTTCCAGGAAATTGGAGGGCAGGCATTAGCAGATTAGCTGCAATGGAGAGATGAGGGAATAAGAGAGCACCAGCTCCCGTGTGGGCTCCAGCAAATACGTGTGTGTTTAGGCGGCACATCAAAGTTGCTGCAATGCAGCACCTTCCCTGGCCCCGCTTCCAGTTTGGTTAGAGGAGCCTCAACGTTATCACTGCAGGGTTTTTAGTTTGCTTTCTTGACCAGTCACATCCGTTATGGGAATCACTGTCTGCCAGCAAAGCAAACTGGTGGGCCAGTCCAGACGATCCCAGTGAAGAACTGGGAAGCCCAGTTCATTCTGGAGATGAGAAAATGCCACCACAAACCGAAACCATGTCCCCTGCAGAGGACCCATTGGTGGGTATAGAGAGGGGAAGAGAGGAGAGCTGAAACCATCGCTCTTCAACCAGGAAAAGGAAGAAACTTCAAAGAGTTCAACCAAGGTCCTAGATTTTAGAGAGCAGTTTTCTCCAACTTCAAGCCAGTAAGCACTGGGGAATTCCAGGCGGGGGGTGGGGGCGTGGGGTGGTGGTGGCAGTGTTTGTTCCTTCCTTAATGCATGTTTTTTTTTTTGTTTAGTTTTGTTTTTGTTTTGTTTTTTCTTTCTGGACATATTAATGACTTTCAGCACATTTAGTTCCCAAGGGTCCTAACCCACATCACTGGGCACACAGTAGTGGAGTGACTTCACCCTGAAGCACTCACACAATAAATAGGAAGAACAGAGAGCAAGCAGGAAAGGGATGCTGTGGCACAGGCAAGGCCCAGGATCTCAGCAAGGTATCAGTTGGTCACTACTACACCACACTGCATCCTGCCCAGTGCCTGCCCCAGGGAAGAGTCAGGAGGTTGTGTACTTGGATGGCTGGCTGCAGCTACACAGCGAGCTTGCAGGAGTCTTGGGTTTGAGCTGTTCACCAGCACACCAGGATTTCTTTTCTGTTGGTCTGACTGGGAGGAATTCGTAGGGGAGGTTTTAAAAAGTTCACACAGAAAGATCATTTCCTCTTATAAAGGGACACAGGGAACAAGATGAATACTGAGTGGAGAGAAGCAAAATTAAGACAAAGTCATTTACCTGGGAAAATAGCAGGGATTATGTTCCTGGAAAAAGCCCTTTCTGTCCCTGCGTAGTGGTAGTCGAAGAGGTCAAAATAATTAATATTAAAGTACCCATGTAATAGGATGTGTGGAATCCGGTTATAAACACAGATTGCATTATAAAAACATTTTCTGACAAGAGACAAAATTATAGTTACAGGATTCAGAACTGCTATCCAGAGGGTATACACAATTACCTCTGGTCTGGGCAAGCTATTGGAAGAATACATTAGCAGCAGAGCAATTACAGATAGGCTTACTTGTTTCCTGGCTTATGTTGTTTACTATGGCAAACACATCTTGTACTTACAGAGGCATGAGAGAAGAGCTGGGCCATGCGTTTTTGGATAAATATGAAAGCATACAGGCAATGTAGAAGCAAGACTGCTCATCAGTTCTTCTCTGGCTATAGTTTGCATTGCTCTGAGCTCATTATGAATTGTGACCCCGTTATATTCAGTACTGGACAAACACAGAAGATAGCTTCAAGTTAAAATGTGTGGGTTTTTTTTAAATTTTATTTTATTTAAATCAAAAGTCAGAGTGACTCAGTGGCGTACTCCAAATTTCCTCATTTCTAAAAGGCTCAAAACACTGAGGTGGGTGTACACACTTGAAAAATTAAAAAAAATATATAATTTGGAGGGAAAAACAAGCAGGAAAGCTTTCGCCAGCACCCCAATTTGAAGGCTATATAGCAAGGGTGGTCTGAGGCCTCTGCTTTGTAAATAAGATCAAATCCATACATTTTCTTTTGCTCAGACAACTCATTCTTCTTACAGGTCTCCACTTTCCTTCAGGCTGGTCGGTACTGATACAGAAATTCTTGTTCTGTAGGATAACACCATAGCAGGCATTATTCTGCCTGACACAAGGGATGTGGGAGAGTCTTGCACTACATCTGTGAACGGGCGCTGCTTTAGGTGAATGTTTTCCTTGAAAGCTGAAGTGGAAGCTGCAAAGATCGAAATCAAGGAGTACGTAGAAATGCCTTGACTCGCCTTACAAATAGCACTCTATGGGTTGTTACTTAAGATGAAGTGCTCAAGAGGGAGGGGATCTGAGTTTCTGAAGAGACAGGTTTAGTGGTCCTTGATTATAGTAAATCACACAGCTACATTCCAAGTATTTCTTCAAGCCACACAAAGGTGCTTCAAAGATCAGATGGAAGCATGATTCAAGATGTGATTCAATATTTTTCAAACAGCTAATTGGATAGCCAACTAAAACTTCCCTGTACAAAGCTTTAAAAACACATTTTTTTCATATTGGATTTCTTGGTACAGTAAGTGTATCAGACTGTCCTGTTCTATTTATTGCCCATAATCTCCTCTGGATGCAAAAGATAATATGCTACAGGGGATTGATTTTATTTCTTCCCAGTTATTTTCTTTCTTTTTGTATCATACAGTTAAATGAAAGTCATAAAAATATTTCTAGTTCACATTTGGTTTTGGAGAGCACAAGCTGTTTGCATAGGAAAGTGGCTTTCCATACAATTTACTAATAAGTACTGAGTTTGATTCACTAAATGCTCTAGAGACTCGAGATATATTTAATACCTGCATAAAGTTATACAATGTGCATAAATGCTTTCCTCATTGGGAACAACCTAAAGTTATTTAAGTACTTTCTTCAGTACTAATCTAAATACATAATATAAAAATAACAACATCCATTATGTTAATGTTTTTCCTAACTTAGGAAAAAAATGTTTTGGTGCCTGCTTCTTAGCTACAGAACAACCGCTTTCATCTAGAGTGCTGCTTATCGTCTTCATTTCAGAGTCAAAACATCTTTCTGGGTTTGGTAGTTAAACCCATGTTAAAAGGGTTCTGTGGCTGTCCACAACATTTCATGTTTACTCTTAACACCCGGAGAGATGAAACTTGACTCGCTCAATGCAGATGATTTAGGGGACATTCAAGTCAGAACTCCTGTGACTGTATTAACATGCTTCTTAGTTTTTAATTTCATCAGCTTGGAAAAAGTGTGGCTTTCATTATCCTGCCTTTGACTTGGGGGATTTGGCACTCAAGCATATAATGTTTCCAATGCTGGCCTCATTTTAAGGAAAAAAAAAAAAAAAAAACCACATTAGTAAGAAAGTCTGGAAGAGATTTTTTAAGATTCATATCACAGAATTTTTCATCTCAACTTCATAGACTGATGCCAGGGACAAATCTCCCCCTTCCACCTGAAATGATGCAGAAAGTCATCAGGTTGCAGAAATGCTCAATGTTTCCTTGCCTTCTTCACAATCCTGATCCTTGCTACACCTAAATGTATATTTGTCCTGTGTTATCTTTGGCACCAGAAATTGGGACATTACTTAACACAAAAAATAATTGTTTAGTAAGGGAAAATACATTTTGAGGCAGAACAACCTATCTGCACAAAAAAAAAAGCTATGCTAAACTCAGTATATTTGAGTTCTGGAAGTTCTGGCCCACTTTCTTGCTGTGCGATTTCCAGTTCCAGGCTACATAGGATGGAAACCATCACAATTCTGGTCAGCAAGGGCCTCATAGTATCAGCAATTGTGCAGCTTACATGGCTTGGGTCAGGAGAGACCTTAAAGACCACCTAGTTCCAACTCCTCTTCTGTGGGCAGTGTTGCTACGTGGCCTTGAATGCCTCCAGGGATGGGGCATCCACAGCTTCTCCAGGCCTCACCACCCTCTGAGTGAAGAATTTCCTCCGAATATCCGATCTAAATCTTTAATTTTCAAAATCATTCCCCCTTGTCCTGTCACTATCACACCGTGTAAAAAGTCAGTCTCCCCCCTGTTTATAGGTTCCCTGTAAGAACTGGAAGGCTGCAGTGATGTCTTCCTGGAGCCTCCTCTCCTCCAAGCTAAGCCCAGCTACCCCAACCTTTTTTCAGAGGAGATGTGCTTCAACCCTCTGATGATCCTTGTGGCCTTCCTCTGGACCTACTCCAACAGCTTCACGTCTTTCTTGTGTTGGAGTCCCCAGGCCTGGACAGAGTACTTCAGATGTGGCTTCACAATGGCAGAACAGAGGGGGACAGTCACCTCCCTCTCCCTGTTGGCCACTCCTCTTCTGATGGAGCCTTGGACACTGTTGGCCTTCCAGGCTGCAAGCGCTCACTGCTGGCTAATGTGAAGCTTCTCATCCATCAGAAACCCCCAAGACCCGCTCCACAGGGCTGCTCTCAATAAGTTCTTCTAGTCTGTACACACATCTGGGATTGCCTTGACCCAAGTGCAACAACTTGTTGCCCTTGTTGAAACTCATTAGATTTGCAAGGGCCCATTCCTCAAGCCCGAAGAAGTTCCTTTGGATGGCGTCCCTTCCTTCTATCATATCAACTGCACCATTCAGCTTGGCATCATCTGCAAACTTGCTGAGGGTGCACTTGATCCCACTGTCTATGTCATTGATAAAGATGTTAAAGAGTATCTGTCCCAAGACTGACCCAGTTGTGACTGGCCTCCCCCTGGACACAGAGCCATTGACCACAGCACTCTGGCTGCAACCATCTAACCAACTCTTTATCTGCCAAGTAGTCCAGCCTTCAAATCCATCTCTCTTCAATTTAGAGATAAGGACATAGTGTGGGATCGTGTCTAAAGCCTTGCACAAGTCCAGGTAGATGACATCAGCTGCCTATCATTTGTCCACTGATGTTATCACTCCATTGTAGAAGGCTACCAGATTGGTCAGGCATGATCTACTCTATGTGAAGCTGTGCTGGCTGTCTCGGATCACCTCTTTGTCTTGCCTGTGCCTTAACATAGCTTCCAGGAGGATCTGCTTAACACTCTTCCCAGGCATAGAGGTGAGGTTCACTGGCCTGTAACTTCCCAGGTCTTCTGTTCTTAAAAACAGGAATGATGCTTCCCTTTTTCCAATCACCAGGGTCTTCATCTGACAGCCACAACTTCTCAAATATGGTGGAGAACAGTGTGGCAACCACATCAGCCAGCTCTTTTATGACCGTGGAATGCATGTCATTGGGCCCAATAGACTTGCGCACATTCAGTCTCATGAGGTGGTTTCGAGCTTCCTCTTCTCTTACAGAGGGAGGGATTTTCCTCCTCCAATCCCTGCCTAGAGGTTCAAGGACACAAGGGACATGGGAAGCCCGGCTGCCAGCTGAATGTTTATGGAGACCAAACAGGGAATGTTAGCATAGTGAGGCAGTGATGTGAAAGGAAAGCCACATTCTGGATGACCATGCACAATGTTACAAGCGTGGCATGCAGGCTCTTGTTCAACACTGGTGAATGCACATAGCTAACGGTGGTGACTATGTTGAAAAACTTTTGTATCTGCAAATTTGGTCTATCAAACAGTGTTATTGTGCTCTCTGTATCTGTTGTTGTTTCCATGGAAATTAATAGGAGGCATTACTTTTGGAGTGACCGATGTATATTTTTCCCTTTTTTCAGGTCTTTCTGTCTGCCCTCCCATTTCTGGTGCCCCCAGGTGCAATATGCTAATCCTACTAGCCCCCTGCTAACACCAGCCTGCCCCATCTCAATTATCTGACTAATCCCACCAAAGCCTTGGCTTAGTTGGAGCCCCTCCTGGATGAGAAATCACTGGAAATGAGGAAGACCCATAACAGAAGTGTTGCCTTGCTCCACTTGCTGGAGCCTGCAAGCAGAAGGATTCTAGAGCATGACACACTGTTGCAAACTCAGGGTATCTCTGGTAGCACCAACTGCAGACAGCCAGCACTCAGACCCACCCAGGGAGAGTCAGGCCAAAAGACAGAACTCATTGTAATGCCAGTTGTACCAAGTCTGAGTTCAAAAACAGTGTTATTTTCCACATCTGTGAAGATGCTTAGAGAAAATACACTTAAACTAAATTCCCCAGTTTGACTCTTATACACAATTTGGAGGAACAAAAAGTTGCTAAAGATCTCAGACAATAATCAGGAATTGTATGAAGTGTTGCATAGAAATTCTGGCCCTCCTCCCCCATTCGTTTTTAGCCATATTTTTGGACCATGCCATCAAAAGCAGTCACACAGCATAAGCAATAAATCAAATGAAAACATCCCCTCGTTTCTCAGGTTCCCTCCTTTTTTCTTCTCCCCAGCTGATCAACAAGAGCAGCAGCAATACTGTATCTTCTGGCTTACGCCTTGACAAAATATTTGGAATAAAATGCCAAAATACAGTGCTGCCTCTTAAAGCATCCAGAGGTGATGACAAAATCCTGAAAAGTTAATTCCTAGCATTAGGGATGAAGTCAGGAAGTAGCTGGAATACAACAGCCCCAGCTGTGACCCTTACTGCTTGGAAAGAAAACATCATACCAAAGACAAGAGACATTCATAGGTGTAGAAAACAAACAGCGCTGCCCTTGATGTGTCAGGAACTCCATTTAAGAAAAATAGCTATATATATTCATATGGATGACTTGATATGAAATAAGAATGTACTACTGTTTACTTAAAACCCAAAGCATATATTTAAACCGAGCACGATGTAGGCAGATTGGTACAAGAGAAATCACAGTTGACATTCCTCACCTTGAGCAAAACTGAAGCAAAGGGGCTTTTGGTTAAACCCATGCACGGGGCAGCGGAGCATTCTCACCCCACTGCACACAGACCCCAGGAGTGGCAGCCCTAGAGGCACCTTGCTTTCTGCAGGAGCACTCCGTGCAGAGCTAGCTGCAGCAAGAGGTGTCACCAATGGGACACCAGTAGCCCAGCAATCCCTAACACAAACCTTCCCTATAAGAACAAAGCTCATTCTTTCCTAACAAGTAAGGCCTTTTACACTGACAAGGTTTATTCATCCCAGCTGCTCTGCATTCTTGTAACGGAGCTCTGGTTCCTCTGCCCTCCCCTTTACCTGTAAACTTCAATTTCTGGTGCACTTCTGCAGAATATTTGCATCCTGATTCTAGCAGAGCTAACTAAATCCACTCACATGTAACATGGAATATTTTATTTATTATTTGAAATAATTCCAGTGATCATCATGTTTCCCTGGTGTACTCTTTTCCTTGTAAAAAAGAGTGGAGCCATTTCCACAAAGCCATTTCCTAGTTATCCTCCCAGCAACCCTTCCCCACTTCTATTTCATGTCTGCCCTGTTAATGTGATTAGATGAAACTTTGAAAGATAAGCTTTACTGAAACAGAAATGTTTGACAAGTATCTCAAAAGGACCACTAATACCCAAATGTGGAGAAGAACAAATCATATAACAATGTACTCACCAGATTGCATAGAAAAGATCTCTGTGATGGGCAGGCATGACATGTTAAGAAGATTAAAATGAGAGATGAAAATAAATGAAAGGAAAAGCAGAAAACAAAGTGGAGGGGTCTTGGATGTCTCAGAGGTGTTTGGTAGGATGGAGAGCCCGTCACCTCAGGGTCAGCCACCTGCATCCTGCGTGTGCTCATGGCAATGCAGCTCAGACACCGTGCGTGAACAGCACTAACCGGGATGGAATAAGTTGTTAGCCTGGAGTTATCCTTGAAGGAATAATGGTCAGACCTCTTCATCCAGAAACGCAACCTCCTGGATGTAGTGAAGTTACATTTTTCATGATGAAAAAGCTGGGGCAATATTTTTTGTTCTGACCTTTTCAACTTGATTTTCATTACGTCCACTCAAGAAAGCAAGAGGAAGTTCAGGTGTTTCTGACAATAGCAATGTGGCACAGATATCAGAAAAGTAGGTTCAAACAAAAAACTACAATCTCATAGAAAAATGTAACAAAACTCTTATTCAAAGCTCTTCTTGAAGGACTATATTCACAACACGGGGCCAAAAAGATTTTTGTTTCCACAAATAGTGCATTTCTTCAAAAAAGACAAAAGTTGTAAATAGATGCTTTTCCTCAAGCCAGTGTTCAACTTGTTGCTGTTACATCAGTGGTGCTTCCTATGGCAGAAAACCAGGTAAAGCAGAGCTCACTGAGACTTTTCACATGAAATCGTCCAGTGGGTTTTAAAAAACCCTTTCTATATACTGCAACCAGAGTCCTTGCAAAATGATGCGGTAGCTTTGGGGAAAATTTCATATCTTTTTCCATTTTTTTATTCAAAGTGACATGGAAAAGGACTCAAGTCACTAATGCAGAATAAATCAAGTTTCCAGCAGGTAACATGGTTTGATAATAGAGATGAGAAATGGAGTTGAAAACAAACCCAATTTGTATCATTTGAGACAAACCCTTCAGTATAAAACTTGTTCAGCATTTATCTAAACGTAGACCTATGCCATATTTAGTATCTATGTAAGCCTTCCTGTGTCATGCACCATTTTAGCAGATGACAAAAGGAACCGCTTGTTTCATTAATTTACTTTTCTAGAGCTGGCTATAAGCAGTTTTAAACAAGATCCCATGTTCCCAAGTCAAACATAGCTCTGCGTAAGGAAGGATGAGGATGATATTGGTGACAAGCCTCTGTCTACGTGGACAGATCATAATCTAAAGCTGGCTGCAGGTTGACAGCCCCATTTCCAAGTAGCTTTCAGGGCCTTGAAATTGGTCTTCATCCTTCCTGGCCATGAAAGTAGAAAGAGATTTCAACTTTTTTTAAATGAAAATTTAACAGCATCAGAATAGACATTTGGTGGTCAAATGTTTTCATCTTGTCTTGCAGAAAAGGAGGAGGTCAGCACAAGGAGAAGGGTCGTGAGAAAGTGGGTTCTTGTCCTTGTTCTCCAATTTTCAGAGCAACTCTTCTCTCATCCAATGCAGAGAGGTACCTGTTTCCCACATCCACAGGCATTAAAGATTCAGGTTAACAACAAAGTTGCCATCTTTGGCCTCTTTCATCTCCTCCAGCCACTAAATGAGCAATTTAATCAAATCCAACTAATTGCAGGAAAATGTCACTTGGCTATGTGTGCTCTTTGCCATCAGCTCAGCCCTGGACGATAGGATTATCCGTGCTTATTAATGCAAGTCCATTTAACTCTGCCACCGCATGATACTCTGAGGTGCAAAAATTTGTGTAGCAAAGCCCATTTCTCAGTGAAAAAATGCTCAGGGTTTATAAAGTCTTTTGCATGCTCTGAACTTTACTCTCCTTCACCTGTGCATATCCAATGCAGGCCTAAGCCTTTGCAGGATGGGAGCCAGTGATGCACTGAATTCCAGTGCTGTGTGTTGAGGTTGCTGACACACGTGTTCCAGGGTTATGGCAGCCTGAAGATTTCCAGCTGCTGCTCTTTGCATCCCCATGTACCCTACTGCTGAGGGCCCTTGGACTCAGAGTCTCAGTCCCCTAGGCCCTTGTCATCTGAGAATTGTATCTCCAGATTGTCATCAGGTGGGTCAATTTTTAATTATTTATATGATAATGTTCTTACCAGTCACTACTGACAGATAAGAGAAAAAGTGTCATAAATTGCAGCTGGCCTAGGAAAATGAACTATTCTTGAAAAGACAATCAACTGGGTTGGAAAAAAAAGATAATTTCCAAAAACCCTGTAAATCTACAGCCCAGATTCGCTTATGTCTATGCCAGCTTGTGACGACGTTGTTATATGTTTCATTGCAAGACTCTGATCTAAGCATGAACTAAATGCAGACAGGAGAGCTTCCTCCAGAGGCACTCATCCTCAAAGCATGGATATTCAGCATGTGATAGGAAAAGATGGCTTCTGTCACAGGGTTGCCTTATGCTATTTACAGAGTAATAAGGAAAGCTCATGCCATTTCCTGTGGACCTGTGACCAGCTGATGGGCCCGGGTGGCCCCATGTCATCTCCTAATTCTTTGGAAAATAATTGTGGGATAAATTTTTCGCTCCCTTTTCTGTTCTGCGCTATTATTCAGAGAGTGGGGAATTATGCATGGTTTGGCTGCCTCCAGCCCCAAGAATTAATATATAAAAATGCTAGTAACTCTATTCTGACAAAATAGATTTCATGTCTAATTGTGTAACATCTGCTTCAGATGCAGAAAACCCCCAAATACCTCATGTACTTATGGAAAGGTAATGGACAGGAAGGAAAAGCTGAGGAACAAGTGGGAATAATACTAGTAGGACTTCTAGATTTAGTCAAGGATTGCCCAAGTAAAGAAGTAGTCATGGAGACATGTCAATGCAACAGAGAGGAGAAGCGAGTCAAGGAGCTGGAGATCTGAAATATTCCCATGTCCTCTGCTCTCTGACCAGTAGAAGGTCACACTTAAGGCCTCAATATTCCTACTTATGTAATGGAGATAGCATCACAGGCTCACGCTTGCTAAACCCTGATGTTAGAAAGAAAGGGTAGTGAATAGGGGAAATGCAGATTGACATAGAACTCTTCAAAAACCTTTTAACAGAATCATAGAATGGCCTCCCTACACTCCCTCCAAAGTAATTCCTTGAATAGCCTGAAGTTAGCTCTCCTGAAGTTCAGGATCCTGATTTTGCTCTTTGCCAGGCCCATCCTCCTCCAGATTACAGGCATGGTCACTACAGCCCAGAGTGCCCCCAGTCTTCACCCCTTCAATGAGCTTCTCTGCGCTGGCAAGCACCAGGCCCAGAAACACTTCTCCTCTGGTTGGCTTGTCTAATACCTGGACCAGGAAGTTATCCTCAACACACTCCAGGAGTCTTTGGTATTGTCTGCAGCCTGCCATGTTGCTTTCCTAGCACACATCTGGGTGGTTGAAATCCCCCAGCAAGATAAGAGCCAGCAAGTGCCATGCTTCTTGTAGCTGAAGCAAGAAGGCCACATCCAGAGGCTCCCCTTGACCAGATGGCCTGTAGTAGACCCCAGCCACCAGATGTCCTGTATTGGTCCGATCTCGATCATCACCAAGAAGTTCTCATGGCTGTTTCTCAGAGGAGGCTCCTTGCACTCTATTCACCTCCTAACAGAGGGAAACTGCCTTGCCCCTCCTTCCCTGCATATCTCTTCTGAAAAGCTTGTAAGAACCTCAATCAACATGCTTCAGTCATGTGAATCATCCCACCACTTCTCTGTGATTGCAATTAGATCATAGTTCTCTAATTGTGCTGTGGCTTCCAACTCCTGCTGCTTATTTCCCAGGCTGTATTCATTCGTGTAGAGGCACTTCAGATGGGCTATGGACAGAGGAGCTCTCCTGAGATCGTCTGGGACAATTCTGTGGTTTTTCTATGCAGTTTCACATGGTGACAGCGTTCCCCAGCACTTCCGTGCCATGTCAAATGCCATCCCCTTCCCCCATTGAGTCAAGTTTAAAGCTCTTGTAATTGGTCCGGGCACGTTTAATCCCAGAACACTCTTGCCCCACCTGCTCATTTGTGTCTCAGCAGATGCCCACATGCCCATTACTTCATACATTGCTTGAGGAAACACGAGTGAAAACTCATACCGCAGAAATTCATAAGTTTCTATCTCTTGCATAGCTGCCGTTTCACAGAAAAGACCCTCATAGCACTTTTCTGATATCAGACACAAGGGAAAAACTCATCGCC
>WBMW01004100.1:4927-25654 GCA_013396635.1 Penelope pileata | reverse complement strand
AAGGAACACTAATAATATCAATGTGGCAAATTAGAGTCCCTCCTTTGGTACCTGATATAATAGTACAACCTTCAGTATCAGGCCAAAAGGTGTGGTATAAACAACCTGGGCATGCCCCTATCCAAGCAGAGATCTTAACTCAGGATTGCAATGTGGCCTGTATCCTACTGTGGAGGGAGGATTTGCCTATTTTGCTGCTGATCAAACAACTGTTTTATTCTCCCTGAGATCCACGGCCCATGAGCCCAGCAGCCGGAGCAACAACTCTGCATTCTGTTATGCTGGACTATTGTTGGAAAGACATTGTAACACCCTATCCTTGGATGGCAACTGGTGGTGAACTTTCTCTAAGAAAAACTGGATGTGGACTCTTCAAAGGCCTTGGACAGGTCCTACAACAACTACGATTCCTGCCTATAACTGTATGGATTTATGGACTTTTACATATTGGTTGCCAGAATTGTTAATTGTATATCTTAATTGTCAAAACTGAAATATGCTTCTGAGGGAGCTCACTCACAGTTCATGCTGTGAAGGGGTGGAGTGTAAGGGAAACATGAGGTCACAGCCTGAATTAGTGATTGAGCACCTGGTGAAGGGCAGTGGCTGGCCTAAGGAACACCTGTGCCCCCCTCCATGGGACCAGGAGCGGTGGACCCGGGGTGGGACGACCCTGGGCTNCCAGAATTGTTAATTGTATATCTTAATTGTCAAAACTGAAATATGCTTCTGAGGGTGCTCACTCACAGTTCATGCTGTGAAGGGGTGGAGTGTAAGGGAAACATGAGGTCACAGCCTGAATTAGTGATTGAGCACCTGGTGAAGGGCAGTGGCTGGCCTAAGGAACACCTGTGCCCCCCTCCATGGGACCAGGAGCGGTGGCCCCGGGGTGGGACTACCCTGGGCTTATTTAAGAGCCAGCCACTGAGGAGAAAGGGTCTCCTGTGTGGGACCCGGCTGTTCCTCGTCTTGGTGGGAGATTGCTATTGTAAGTAAAAATCTTTTATTTACAATCATTAAACATTTTAATACTTTACCTGGGATTGCTTCTGTGATTGCACCGCAATAGGGTACTTCCAGTATCCTGGAAACAACTGGAAAAGGCTTTCTCCACCCATACAGAGGTGTGTGCTCAGCAAGGTGGCTCTTTGTGTGAGCCTGGGAGACTCCATCTGGCTTTGGAGAAGTTCCTCCAAAGCTGGTGCTGAAGTCTCATTAGGCTGCTCCTGTGTACTGAGTGACTTGATAGTCACGGGAGAGGTTATTAAATTATGCATTAGGCAGTGCTATTTACCAGAATATATTTATCCTTTTAATGTAAACTCTGAATTATTCACAGTAAGTCTATTATTCTGAGATATACAGGAGATTTCAGGTTGAGTATGAAAATAGTGGGTTTGTTTGTTTGCTGTGAAACAAGCCATTTATATAAGCCATTTCCCCCTCAAATGCATCCGTACCCTTACCTTGCAGCCACTGCATGAGGTAGTTTCACTTTTTGTTCTTTTGTCAGCAATGTTAGTGGTATACAAGGGAAGCTCAGGAGCTGTTTACCTGTTTTTCTGGTTTCTATATTTTAATAAGGGAGCCATGTTCCTCCCCTCAGGCACCACTGTGCAGGTACACACCATACCTGGTACATTAAGCACACTTGCTTTTTTAAACATTATCTTTTTTATTCTCTGTTTTTATCTCCTAAAGTAGAGAAGAGAAGAGATCAGATCAAGGAGAGCCAATCTTTGTGTTACTGCATATTCCTTCCTCCATTTGATGGCATACAAACCCTATATATTCATGGCTCTGTGGAAACAAAAGACAAGGAGCTCAGGTGATATTTTAGCCTGGTGTTAGATGGTTGGCTGCTATGTGCTGAGTAGAAAATGACATAGTTACTGATTTTAGTGGAACTAAACTAGTTCACTCATGACTGGAACACTTAAGAAGCTTGAAAAAAATCCCTTAAAGTTGTTGTTTTTCCTGTCACTTGATTACCTGTATATCATCTGGTTTTTTTAACTAGCAATAAAAAGTTTGTTTTTATGAGAGAGAATGGTATTAAACATGCTCCATTTTATAAATAACAAATCATAAGACTTGGTTTTAGACAGAATCTAAAATTTACACAAGATTTAAGATATGTCAGAGTGAGTTGTCCGTCATTATGAAACTTCATCTGTTTTGAAACTGAAGATAACTTTTCAACTGGATAAAAAAAAAAAGTTTGTGCAATTTCCTTGTTTTAATTTTGCTGTGGATGTAAACTGTCAGTTTTTTATGAAGACTGTGACTTTCCTGAAACAGCATGTGGTTTTGTGATGTAAACTGTTCAATCTGCCCAAGAGCAAAAATGCTTTCTCATGGCTCTTCCTCCACCACATATTGCACACTCCACCTCAATGGACTGATTTTATTTACTGCTGAGTCGATATTTACCACTTCGCTGCTGCCTGCAGTAGTTTTAATCCCCGTCTGAACAACTGGATGGGACCAGGAGCTTTTTAAAGCATGTAGGCCTTTATCCTGTTACATTCAGTGAGTTTCTAGTGAAAGTTAAGAGGGATCAACACCCCAGTGGGTCAGAATGAAAGTGATTACAGACATCACGTGCAATGAAACAACTCTAGAAGTATCATATATTGTTCCTTTTACAGTTTGATTCTTCCTGGAGTGTAACACTATTTGCTTGTGTGTGAATGATAGTGTTCCATTGCAGAGACTCATCAGGAAACACTCGATTTCATGGATGATGGTTGGCAGGGATAGCTACCAAATTTCTGCCTCTGTCCTAGCCCCTGTTCACATATGGAATCGCACAAGTCAGCGTACGCATAATGCGTAGAGGGGGAAAAAAAGAGTCTACACAGAGTAAGTATAGACAAGGATTATCTCCAGTGTTTTGATAAGATAAGGGGCTATCTGATGGTGCTGGTAGTTGCACGTGGACAGACATTTGGTGGAGCAGACAGCGTATCACTGAAAGGGGGAAGACATGTGCTATCACTGCTAGCAGGGCAAGAGCCTGCCTGGCAGTGTGTGCAGGAGTGATGACAGTGAAGGATTTGCTGGCATCTATGGATTAGAAGGAAGATTATTTCTATTTATTGTTTGTATTGCAATGATCCTGGAGGACTCCATCAGGACTCTGTCAGGACATGGGATACACTGTATGAGGAAAAGGTCATGTAAACCTGGAAGGTGTACTTGTCCTACCCCTGTGGAGAATGTCACAGGATATTTTTTGCGCATATGTGAACAGAAGGGATTCTGCTATAGCAGAATCACACACCTGAGAAAGAACCGAGCCTAAGAGAAAGCAAGAGAGAAATGCCATCAGCCATCAGGAAGTGAGTGTTCTCCTCCACTTTGTTATACTGAATTGCTGTGTATATACAGACTTTGATCTGGGCAAGGCCACTTCAGGCTTTCCTTCCACATTAGATTTATTTTTCTGTAAACAGTTAATTCTGTCAGGTTTTCAGGCAATGATTCAAAAACACAGTAAATATAAACAGCTGTGCAGAGCTTTATTTGCAAGTACTATTATTGCATATGTAAAACCTTGTAACTGGTTAGGTTAGACTGTCAGCTGTACTGCAGAGAAACTAGTTTTGGAGGAACATAAATTTCTGTTCTGCAATTCCACTGTCTTATTTTGTGTTAGCTGCTGAAGCTCCATTGCATATGCCACTATAATTCACTGGCAGTGATGTTTAGTGCTTTATCAATACTACTGTCTATACTGAGTTCTTGTTTGAATTTTACATTAAGTATATTGCTTCTGTTTTTCCTGAGAGACTTTGCAATGGAACTGGTAGCAAATACAGCCGTAAGTCAAAAGAGAAACATGATACCCATTCTGTGTTTTTGCAGCTTACTCAGTCTCTCATTAAGTAAAAATAGAAAGACTCAGCCTTCCTTCAGGAGGAGAGAAAAATAAGATTGATAGTCATCAAATATAGCCTATAATCATGTTCTGTGTTTAAATATACCAGTTCAGAAAGGAAAGTAGCTAAAAATAAGTAAAATTCAGCACTCAAAATGCTAAAAATTCAGTCTTCAATCTAGACAACTGTTTTCTGTGCTTGAGTTCCATGTCACATGTAACACTTGCGTTTACCTTTTTAGGGGTGTGTGTGTGTATATGTGTGGATTTGTGAGCAAATAGGAGGGAGACTGTGAATCATCACTAATGCATGCTACTCAGCTTGTTTTCAGAATGCATGGCAGTCAGTGATGATTGCTTGAAATACGAGGAGATACAAATCTTTAATGGTTTCGTTGCTAGATGATTCAACTAAAAGCTTATCACCCTTTGGTTTACAAGATTTTTACAATTCTGAAAATTCATAATGTTTTTGTATTACATCGGTAGTACTGTCTAATATAATGTGGTTTTTTTCCTAGATAAAAGCACTATAACTTCTGTATTAGCACCAAGGGACCATTTGAAAAATCAGTCTTTCATTATTTTAATGGACTGTGTGATAAGCAGCAGAAAACATGAGGCAATATGTTTTTTTTAAAAAAAAAAAGCATTAAAATCACCAATTTGGTTTTGGTCATCGCTAGATGAAATTACTGTGACAATTGCAACTCTCCACTGGATAGTTGATACAGATGTAACTGTACAGATGAAAACAACTCTCCTCAGGAATGTGTCAGCAAAGTATTGTATCTTTGTTTTGGTACTGCTTTCATAGTCCTACAGCTGTCATTTTCAGTAACTTACAAGACCATAAATTAAAACAGTTTTAGTTATGAATGCTTTGAATTTATGGGGTTTGACTTTAAATGCTATTTCTTCATTCTTTCTATTAAGATATATTGCATAAGGAACATAACTGCATTTCAGGTTTGGGAAAAAGTAATGTTTATGATCCCATTTTGCATAACAACATCAAATAAAATAACACATTTGGAATAAATTTAAAGTTTTGTGAAAGAAAGACAAATGATCTGATGCTGCACATTTGTGTGTTGCCTGCTGGTCAGGTGACTGGAGAAAATGGAAACGAAAGCGCAATGTGAATCAGGTACTAAATGTATCAGCTCCTAATTTTGTCACATTGGGGAAATCTAATGAGAAAAATATCTACAAATAGTTCCTTCCTAAGGCAAGCGTGGATGTTATTTACTGATTAGAAAGAGGAACTGAGAAACAGTCCCGGTAAATTTCCAGACTCTGCCACAGACACTTAATATACAGGGGGCAAGGAGCTCTCATGCCCTCTGAGGAGGGTGTTTGTAGCCGTCTTTTAGATGGGTGCAAACTTGGGAGACTGTTATACCTTACAGTGGACAGGAACAAATTAAATGAGTAAAGAAAGCAGCATGTCCTTCTGCAGCCTCTCCTCCATTACCAAGGTTGAGTGAAATTTGCGTACTCTTGGCCTAAGATAGCTAGCTGTCCTGCATTTAAAACTGCCTACACTTCTCTACCTGTACGTTATGGAGGTTTTTTCTGTGTGTGTGTAAAGTAGCTATGTGCTGAGCAGCTGAAGGTGGTGTAAATTCAAGCTCAGGATTCTCACTCCTTTCTGACTGCAGTGTGTGCATCATCAGCATCTCTGGACTCTAGTAAACGAGCCATCTGCAAGCCAAGGTGATCTGAAGATAAACTGTTTACAAGCTGTCTATGAAGTGTCATCTTCATTCACACCAGTATGGAGTTTTTGATGTAAAAGCTGTTTTATTAATTTTACAGCTGAGAAAGACACAAAATTGATGGATTACAACTGTTTTCCATTTTTGTTTCATAACCTCAGGTGGCAGCACCAGAACAAAGTCCTTGGCCACACATGGTTGCACACATTCACTTGACAGTAAAATCAGTGAGAAGAGCAGCTCAAGCTACAGAAAACTCCAAAGTGTGGAGCTTTGTGTGATGTAATGCAGGCACAAACAGGACAGATCTGCCATCTTTGTGCCCTCTGGCTGTTAGGTGGCCTTTCTGTCAGCATTATACAGGCACACAGTTGTGTTTGTGACTTCTTCACGTGCAGATGTCACCTGAGTTGGCCTTGAACATGCAGAAGATTTTTTCCTTCCAGCCTATTTCCTACTCCTCACTGACATGCATGGTGACTTTTTTTTTTTTTTACTGATCTCAGTAGAAGAGCGTTAAGCCATCTCTTCATATTATCTCACAGCAGATCTCTTCATTCTGCTGGCCACAGTGCTACAGCATGTGACTTTGAATTCTTCTGTGCTGCAGGTCACTTGTCAACAGAAATGATAAGATGTGATTACTTGTAGGTCTATTTAGTGAGGTGTTTCCAGATCTTCAAATAAACACACAGAACTCATAGTATGAAAAATTGCAGCTTTCTATATTTAGGTTTCAGATTTTATTTTTTCCTTAAAGCTTTCAGTGTTTACGAGGGGAATATAGGCATGTTTCATGCTCCTGGAGGAAGCAGGCCTGCAGCCAGAGCCACAGCTCAGAGCCTGCACACACATGTGGAGAACAGGGCCAGCTGGGTCTGTTGAAGAGACGGTTCTGGGAGCACCTGGGTGCTGGGAGTTAGAGCCGGGCCCTTCAGCAGGGCACTGCAGGAGGGTGAGGGGCTGGCACAGGGAGACCTTTCCCCAGGAGCAGAGGATGTGGGCTGCCTGGGGCTGTGCAGGCACTCTCCTGCCTGAGCGGCCTGGTCTGTCTCCAGGGCTGACCCAGCTGGCAGCAGCTCCAGGCAGCAGTTGTTGTTTCTTTTTTTTTTCAGGGTCAATTACACCTTTTGTTGTGTTAGTTAAACAAAAATTTCTGCTTACTATTTCATGTTAATGAACATTTCGCCTGAGGAATGTCTGGCTTTTAAGGTACTGTTCTGAAGTTCAGCAGTGCTGAGCTTGGATCCTTCATCCGAGGCTAAACTTTAAAAAGTCAGTTCACTCTTTCATCTCACGTCGCCAAAAACAGCTCAGTGGACAGTAGCTGGGAATGTTTCAATTATCTCTTTAATCCTCCACTGTGTTTAAAATTCTGACCACTTACAATGAGCTATGAATAAGCACATTGAAAGACTTTTTGTTTGACAAATCACAGAATCACAGAATTGCAGGGGTTGGAAGGGACCTCGAGAGATCATCGAGTCCAACACCCCTGCCAGAGCAGGTTCCCTACAGCAGGTTGTACAGGTAGGCATCCAGGCGGGTCTTGAAGATCTCCAGGGAAGGAGACTCCACAACCTCCCTGGGCAGCCTGTTCCAGTGCTCCGTCACACGCACTGTGAAGAAGTTCTTCCTCACGTTGGTGCGGAACTTCCTGTGCTCCAGCTTAAGGCCATTGCCCCTTGTCCTGTCCCCACTGACCACCGAAAAGAGGTTCCCCACCTCCATTTGCCTCCCGCAACTAAGATACTTATAAACACGGATCAGGTCCCCTCTCAGCCTTCTTTTCTCCAGGCTGAACAGACCCAGCTTACTGAGCCTCTCCTCATAGGGGAGATGCTCCAGGCCCTTTATCATCTTTGTGGCCCTCCGCTGGACTCTTTCCAGGAGGTCCCTGTCTTTCTTATACAGGGGAGCCCAGAACTGGATACAGTACTCCAGCTGAGGCCTGACCAGGGCAGAGTAGAGGGGGAGGATCACCTCCCTCGACCTGCTGGCAATACTCTTTTTAATGCACCCTAGGATCCCATTGGCCTTCTTAGCCACCAGGGCACACTGCTGGCTCATGGCCAACCTGTCATCTACCAGGACCCCCAGGTCCCTCTCTGTAGAGCTCCTCTCCAGCAGGTCGTCCCCCAGCCTGTACTGGTACATGCGGTTATTCCTCCCCAGGTGCAAGACTCTACACTTGCTTTTGTTGAACCTCATCAGGTTCCTCTCTGCCCATCTCTCCAGCCTGTCCAGGTCTTGCTGAATGGCAGCACAGCCTTCTGGCGTGTCAGCCACTCCCCCCAGCTTTGTGTCATCAGCAAACTTGCTGAGGGTGGACACTATCCCCTCATCAAGGTCGTTGATGAAGACATTGAACAGGACCGGACCCAGCACCGACCCCTGGGGAACACCGCTAGTTACAGGCCTCCAGCTGGACTCTGTGCCGCTGATCACTACCCTCTGAGCTCGGCCAGTCAGCCAGTTCTCAACCCACCTCACAGTCCACTCATCTATCCCACATTTTCTCATCTTTGCTATCAGGATGTCATGGGAGACAGTGTCAAAAGCCTTGCTGAAATCAAGGTAGATGACATCCACTGCTCTCCCCCCATCTACCCAGCCAGTGATGTTATCATAGAAGGCTACCAGGTTGGTCAAACATGATTTCCCCTTGGTGAATCCATGCTGACTACTCCTGATAACCTTCTTCTCTTCCAATTGCTTGGAGATGGCATCCAGAACAAGCTGTTCCATCACCTTTCCAGGGACAGAGGTGAGGCTGACTGGCCTATAGTTCCCTGGATCCTCCTTCTTGCCCTTCCTGAAGACCGGAGTGACATTGGCTATCCTCCAGTCTTCAGGCACTTCTCCCGTTCTCCAAGAGCTGTCAAAGATGATAGAGAGCGGTAGGGCAATCACATCCACCAGCTCCCTCGGCACACGCAGATGCATCCCATCAGGGCCCATGGATTTGTGCACGTCGATCTCAGCCAGACGCTCCCGGACCATCCCCTCCTCAACCAGAGGGAAGCTCTCCTCAACCAGAGGGAAGCTCTCCATTTTCCGGACTCTATCACTCACAAATACAGATTTATGATGTGCCATAGGAATGGCCTATGGGCCATAGGGTGCTGTCCCACAGACTGCACTCACTATGGAGCTATTGCGACAGCTCTACAGTAGCTTGTTCCTCACCCGGGCAGCTGTCAGGCAGCTCCAGAAATGGTCTTTGAGCCTGCATCAGATGGCTAGTTTAGGGCAGTTGTTAAAGAGCCTTGGAACAAAAATGATACCAGTAGGCTCTGTGGGATTTGTCTCTCCCACAGATTCCAGAGCAGGCTCTGACCCTCCTGAGGACATAGTGGTTGTTGGAGCGTGCCTCATGCTGTGAGTGACGGCTCTCCTTAATGGACAATCTGATAAAACACAAATACACACCTTAAATTCACACCTGGTGTTCCTTTAGCAGGAAGGTTCCTCATAACATCCACCTCCACCTCTGTCTCTGGTTTCTGTGTGCCATTTTTAATGACTCTGCTGGAGTGCTGCCCATGATGCTATATAAAATGGTCTTTTCTACCTCTGTCTTCCCCTTCCCTCCTGTGCAGTCTCAGGACTGACATCCTGTGTGACAGGTGCCTGGAGGATCGCACCAGGTGCCCTATGTTTAGGGGCAGTGCTTGGTATGCGAGTGTACCCTGCCACCCCACTCACTCCCACAGGGCCCGCTGTCCTTACAGACACAATGCTGGGGAGGAAGCGTCCAAGTGTCCTTCTGAGAACGTCCCTGCTGGGGCTGGATGCTAGGCCAGAGGGGTTCTGTACATTGCCAGCAGTTGGGATGAAGTTGCTGACAGAAGATGATACAGATGCCTTGTCCTGGTCTGGGAGTGTCCTAAGAGGTACATTGCAGGGCCATAATGTCTACATTACATCAACGTTTCTGCTGACATAATTGTTTTAGCCATTGATCATGCCTACTGCATTATCTATCATGCAGATTGTAGAGCTGCAGTACCACTACTAATCACTGCTCAGTGCCACTCCATGCAACTACATATCGAGGTTATTTAGATTTGTTCTAAGTCTTCTCGGGAAGTTAAAACTTCTTGGGAGAAGCAATTCAATCCAGCCCAAGGAAAACAAACCAGTCTGACAGAGCATTCAGATTAGGCTATTTAAAAGGAAACTGGGTGCCCAGGAAAATAGAGAAATATCTAAAAGAAATAACATATTATGTTTCGACCCTCTCTGATTTGCTAACTACTGGAAGAAAAGCATGTTTTGCTTGACAGTACTTGTTATTATGCAAACAACTCTTTGTAGGGGAAACAAGCCTATGAACTTCAGTGACAGCTTCCTTAAATGCCTGAGAACATTAACATTATTGTTGGGGTGATGAAGGAATAGCAAGTGTAAGCCAGAGAAAGCAAGATGACCAAGAGCAAAGCAAAAACAGAATCACAGAACCCAAGGTATTTCAGGGCAGATAACCAATGGGCACATTATCACATCAGGTATTGCTACTAATATTTTGCCTGAAAACACCCCTAGTTGCTCACATGCATCTGTTTAACAAATCAGGCTCAACCATAAGACTAAATATCAACTCAAGGATACAGCTGTGGCAGACGCAGTCTATCTTGACACAGATTAGAAACAGTACCTCCATACTTCTAGACAGAGTGAGAGGACTAATTTGCCCTGTGGCACTGAGCAGAAAGCATCCAAGGAAGACCCTAACCGGTATCAGTGACACCCTGAGCCATTCCTCCAAACATACTTGCTAGCACAGAGGAGAAAAAGATCTGCTTTGTTCTGCTGGAAGTGTATGTTTTGTATACACCTTACTTTCTGTGCCGTGTATTATTTTTTCCTCACTTAATTTGAGAGATGAACTAGTCACAGTGAACCAGTGCAGCCTGGTTCCATATTGGCCCATATCACCCTTGTCTGTGGCCTGTGTGCAACCTGCACTGTAGTCTTATCAGAGAGGGGCTGATACCCTCCTGATGTAGACCAGTGACAATGTGTAATTTTGGTCTGTAGACAGTTGCTCTGCATGAATATGAGAGATTTTCTGATTTGCTGCACACTTTCACATCTGTCAATTTTCTTGAGCAGTCTACAGATGAAACTAGGAAAGAGAGATAGTCGCATTTTACAGATGGATAGTCTTATTACTGTTTTTATTTTTTATTTTTATTTTTATTTTTTAAACAAGAATTTTCAGCTGAATCTCCTTTGCTGTTCGTGTTACACAAGACTTTTATTCCATTTGATGTAGGCTTGTCTAGGAGTCTGTGTTTGTGGAATCAGAAAAACAAATCTGTGGAAAGTATTGTGTGGCTGTTCTGTGAAATTTCCCACAATAGGCAATGGCAAAATGCTGCTAAGCACATGGACACGTGTAAAGTTGCTCTGACATTCCCCTTCTGAATTGTCATCTTCTCCAAATGACCAAAACTTCTTGGATTTAAAACAAGAGGAACTTCCTTTTCGTGGAGGTCCATTCATGTGGCTGTGAATAAACCAATGCATCATCTCTCTTGATTGCAAATGCTATTCTCATATAAGCAACACTGAACAAGATGTATGTTACATTGCAAGACAGATACAGTTCAGACTTTCTCTATCCTTAAAGCTTTTTGCTTGCTTGTTCGGACTCATGGCAGCGCAGCTGCTGTTACTATGGGAGGTGAGTTAGGGAACAGGGAGTGGTTTCCACTTGTGACTTTCCATGGCTGCCTCCTTTGCCCACATAAGGACACGAAAGCAGGAAGTGGTAAAGGAATATTGTAATTGTGATGTTTGGCCACATTTCCAATATAAGTTTCTAAAACAAATACTTAGGTGATGGTTTTATTATGACTTTGAAATGATTCTCTGAATGCAAAGCATGTAAAGGAAGAAGGGTGACATTCAAGCACCCTGTAAAGCACAGCTGAGTGGTGTATTGATAACAGTGGGCTGTAATAAAGCTTATGGTTAAAGATTTCAGCCAGTATATCTTAATCTGTGCACTTATGCTCCCTACTCTGTGACATGCCTTCCTGCACCAGCTGGATACAGGATTCCTCCCTAAGTGCTTGTCAGCTTCCCAAAGGCACCTCATGCACAGGAGTTGTCACTGCGTCCTCCAAAAACAGGAACTGTCTGGTAACTGCTGCAAAGTTACAAAGCTGCAAGGAGACTGGCTCCTATACACAGTATTTTAGTTGATGCCATTTCAAAGACTAAGACTCTCTCTGCTGCCTGTTTAGTCTCTCAGTCACTTTTTGCATGTTTCATTTTGCATTTGCTCTTTGTATTTTCAGTTGCATTTTACAGATACCAAGTGATATACACAGCACACCAGGATTATAAAACCAGCTATATTTGTATTTATGCAGTGTACAGACTTTGAATTTTAAATCTGATTTTAGGAAGGGATTTCCACATTAGCAGGAAGTTCTTAGTTAACTATTATGGTAATGTGCTCCAGGTCATCTGAGTTGCAATAATCATAGACTGCAATTACAGGTTTAGTGATTAGAACTGGTTCTGCTATTAGCTCAGTATCAGGAGTGAGGGCATGGCACAACTGCAGAAGCCCTGTTACAAAACTTTCAAACCAGTGCTGAAAGATCTGCTTGTCTTTACGTTCTACGAATACTCACTTTTTTATTTTCTAGAAGAAGTATATAAAAACAAATCACTTGTCACATGGTGTTTTTCATTTACTTTGGATGTATGGTCTGTTAGATAAATGTATGAAATTTTGTGAAATTCCATGCCAGTCTGTTCTGTAAAATACATATAAATTACACATATATGTAATATATAAAAAGGAAAGCAACTGAGAATACAGTTTTTAAAACCATTAAATTCATGAGGCAACTGTGGCATCCAAAACAACATTTATTTTTCCAAACTGTCTTCTCTTCTACACCTTATGCAGCCACTGCTCACTTGAGAGTGAAGCCTGAGTGCACGTGAAGGCTGGAGGGATGACTGGGATACAGCACAGCATGGTGCGGTACCTTCTGCATGGCACCAACTGGGAGAGCAGCATGCGTTTCCCAGCATGTACATTTTCACTGCTATTTCACCTTTTTACCAACACCAGAGATCTGAACAATGCCAACAGGGAGGGAGGAAACATGTCTGCATTGGCCATGTGTCAGTCTGCAGGAAGGCTGAGGTGCTCAATGAGTTCTTTGCCTCAGACTTCAATGGCAAAGGCTCTAGACACACCACCCAAACTGCAGAAAGAGAAGGTAAGAACTGGGAGAAGGAAGATCCGCCCACTGTAAGTGAAGATCAGGTTCGAGACCACCTAAAGAACCTGAAGGTATACAAGTCCATGGGGCCTGATGAGATTCATCCACAGGTCCTGAAGGAACTGGCGGACGAAGTTGCCAAGCCACTATCTATCATATTTGAAAGGTCATGGCAGTCTGGTGAAGTTCCCACTGACTGGAAAAGGGGGAACATAACCCCCATTTTCAAGAAGGGGAAAANAGTGGTGTTCCTCAGGGATCGGTACTGGGACCAGTGCTGTTTAACATCTTTATCGGTGACATGGACAGTGGGATCGAATGCACCTTCAGCAAGTTTGCAGATGATGCCAAGCTGTGTGGTGCAGTTGACACGGCTGAGGGAAGGGATGCCATCGAGAGGGACCTGGACAGGCTTGAGAGGTGGGCCCATGCCAACCTCATGAAGTTCAACAAAGCCAAGTGCAAGGTCCTGCACCTGGGTCGGAGCAATCCCAAGCACAGATACAGACTTGTTGGAGAATGTCTTGAGAGTAGTCCTGAGGAGAAGGATTTGGGGGTGTGTGTTGATGAGAAACTCAACATGAGCCATCAGTGTGCCCCTTATTGCCCTGGCTACATATATAGCAGCAGAAGGGAATAAAGCACAGTGTGCCAAGATGAGCAAGGTCGTTCACACTAAATAAGTATAATTGTTTACAGCTCCAAAGCAGTTTCTCCTTAGCAGGTGTCTTCCAGCTACGTGCAGAAGTGCAGGCTGAGGCAGTTTACTTGTGTTCCCCAACAAACACAAGCCCTTCCTCATGAGTTAGTCGCCTGTTCAGACCGTGATCTGTATTTTTCCACACACTCTCAAATAATGGACCTTTTCCTCTCTTCCTTCCTCCTTCTTTCACGCTTATGCCAGCACTAGTGCCTGGCTGGCCAGAATGCAAACTGAACTGATCTGTCTGAAAATAAACAAGAGAAACAAACTTGTTGGGCAGCTGCGAGGCCATGTGATGACTTCGTGACAGGCGTCACATGGTCATGAGGGGTGACAGGGATGGTGGGGAGAAAGGCAAGATCATCACCTTCAGCAGCAGCAACGATTTGTGGACATCTTCACATTATTTGCCACATTTAGAAATAGGCCATTACATGTCAGAGGGAGCAATGTGCCCATTTGAGCTTGATGGAGGTTGATGGAGACAGCCAGCAAACAGCGTAGTCCAACATCTGCTCCACAGCCAGCAACCTGAGACAGTACAAGTGGAGGAAGACTTTTTCATTCAAAACATTATTTTATTGAGAACTCAAGGTGTGCATGCTTTGTTGAAAGTTTTCTTGGGGGTAGCTAATCCACCATTAAAAGTAACTGTCTTATCAAGCAGAAATACCTGCAAAGCCATCGGTACCTGCCCACCAAACACAGAACACTGAACTCCAAGCACAGGGAGATGACAAGCAGCCATGCTAGCATTTTAGTATTTCTTGAATTCCTTTGGACTAGCTATCTTTCTGCATAATTTGTATCATTTTGTAGAATAAATGTAAACAAAATGCTCAAAAGATGCTTTTTGGTAAAATATATTTATTTGCAAGTGATGAATAATGCCTGCAGAGCTGTGTAATGGCAGATGAGTCTTCAGGCTTGTGACTGCCTTTTCAAAACAGGAATAAACTATCTAAGCCACTGAGACTAAGCTGAGAGATACTTACAAAGCAAAGCCATACTCTGTACCAGTATTTGTTGTGCCCCAGCGCTTTCCATCTTCTTGGAAGAAAAATATCCTAAGTACCTTTGTATAACTTAGTTGAAACACCTTCCAATGCAGATTCCTAAAACGGCTTCAGTGTTGAAAGACTGGCTGAAGAAATAGTGCTGCTCTTAACACCCACCAGTCTACCTTTGCAAAATGGGAGATAACCCTGAGTGAAAGGGAGGAGGAAAATTACTTCCTCGTATTTACTGCATGGGAAAACATGTAAACTGACAGTGATGATGTAGTAGCTACCTTGCAAGGTCACACACTCGTGATTTCATGGTAGCTCATTTGTGTAATCATAAACAAAGCTACAAGGGCCGCTCCAAAAATAATGCCTCCTATTTTTATGATGTTGGCCCACGGTGGCAGAAGCAGATTTTGGTGGTATGACAGTAGTGGTTCTCACCAATATTCCATTCCATGTTGTTTCCATGAGAGAGATGGCAGCAGAGGGGCAGTCTGACAAAATGGTGTTTGTCATGAGAGTGTGCATGAAGCACAGATGTGGAATTGAATGCTCCATGAGGAAAAAATGGCACCCACTGACTTTCACTGACATTTGCTGAATGTTTATGGAGACCAAACAGTGGATGTGAGCACAGTAAGGTGGTGGTGGTCCATTTCAGCAGTGGTGACAGCGACGTGAAAGACAAGCCATATTCCAGATGGCTGTGCACAGTTGTCACACCATGAAACGAAGAGAACCTCGATCAGCTCATCCACTTGAATTGGTGGATTATGACCAAGGACCTGTGTATAGAGCTGAATATTGGCTTAATTGTGTTGGAAACGATGGTGGCAACATTAGAATTGCACAAAGTTTGTGCCAGGTGGGTCCCACGAACGTTCACAAAGGAGCATAAAGAGCACCATATGCAAGTTTGTCAGGACCTACTGAACCATTATGATACTAAAGGTGACAGTTTCCTGGATTGTGTCATTACCAGTGATGACGTGTGGTGTCACCACTATGAGCCAGAGTCAAAATGGCAGTCCATGGAGTGGCTACATCTAAATTCCTCAACAAAGAAAGAGTTCAAGATGCAGCCCTCAGCAGGTAAAGTGATGTGCACTGTCTTTTTGGATAGGAAAGGGGTGATCCTTATGGATTTTCTGGAACACAGACAAGACATCAACCCTGACCACTACATCATCATGCTGACTAAGCTGAAGTTTCGAAATTCCAGAGTCAGGCCAGAAAAGAAGAAAACCTTTCTCTTGTAACATGATAATGCCAGGCCCCATACCAGTGTGAAGACTGTGGAGCACATTGCCAGTTGTCCGATTGCTGGACTGTCCTACCATACCCATCATACAGGTCAGATTTATGATAGGCCTGATAGCAAAGATGAGAAAGATGAGAAAATGTGGGATAGATGAGTGGACGGTGAGGTGGGTTGAGAACTGGCTGACTGGCCGAGCTCAGAGGGTAGTGATCAACGGCACAGAGTCCAGCTGGAGGCCTGTAACTAGCGGTGTTCCCCAGGGGTCGGTGCTGGGTCCAGTCCTGTTCAATGTCTTCATCAATGACCTTGATGAGGGGATTGTGTCCACCCTCAGCAAGTTTGCTGATGACACGAAGCTGGGGGGAGTGGCTGACACGCCAGAAGGCTGTGCTGCCATTCAGCGAGACCTGGACAGGCTGGAGAGATGGGCAGAGAGGAACCTGATGAGGTTCAACAAAAGCAAGTGTAGAGTCTTGCACCTGGGGAGGAATAACCGCATGTACCAGTACAGGCTGGGGGACGACCTGCTGGAGAGGAGCTCTACAGAGAGGGACCTGGGGGTCCTGGTAGATGACAGGTTGGCCATGAGCCAGCAGTGTGCCCTGGTGGCTAAGAAGGCCAATGGGATCCTAGGGTGCATTAAAAAGAGTATTGCCAGCAGGTCGAGGGAGGTGATCCTTCCCCTCTACTCTGCCCTGGTCAGGCCTCAGCTGGAGTACTGCATCCAGTTCTGGGCTCCCCTGTATAAGAAAGACAGGGACCTCCTAGAAAGAGTCCAGCGGAGGGCCACAAAGATGATAAAGGGCCTGGAGCATCTCCCCTATGAGGAGAGGCTCAGTAAGCTGGGTCTGTTCAGCCTGGAGAAGAGAAGGCTGAGAGGGGACCTGATACATGTTTATAAGTATCTTAGTTGTGGGAGGCAAATGGAGGTGGGGAACCTCTTTTTGGTGGTCAGTGGGGACAGGACAAGGGGCAATGGCCTTAAGCTGGAGCACAGGAAGTTCCGCACCAACATGCGGAAGAACTTCTTCACGGTGCGGGTGACGGAGCACTGGAACAGGCTGCCCAGGGAGGTTGTGGAGTCTCCTTCCCTGGAGATATTCAAGACCCGCCTGGATGCCTACCTGTGCAACCTGCTATAGGGAACCTGCTCTGGCAGGGGGGTTGGACTCGATGATCTCTTGAGGTCCCTTCCAACCCCTGCAATTCTGTAATTCTGTGATTCTGTGATTTGGCACCTTCTGACTTCCATTTGTTCAGGCCAATGAAAGATGGACTGTGTGGGCAACATTTTCCTAGTAAGAACACCATCACTGAAGATGTGAAACAGTGGGTTCACCTCTGCTGGTGCACTTTTTTACGAGCGCAGCTTGCAGGTTCTTGTTCATTGCTGGTGAAAACACATAGGTACTGGTGGTGACTTTGTTGAAAAAGACTGTTTTGTAGCTGAGAATTTGCTCCATCAAATAGTGTTATTGTGCTCTTTGTATCTGCTGTAATTTCCATGGAAATGAATGGGAGGCATTACTTTCGGAGCAACCTCTGTAGAAGAGTGCATACAGGAGCTAGCGTGAGACAGCAAGGATAGAATAGTTACTGTGAGCTATTTCCTCACAGGGAAATAGTTCTTAACAGCTTTCTCTTTGTAACGGAAAAGGTCCCAAAACTCTTACAACTTCGCCATTTGATCTTCTCTTTCTCTCTCCTGCTCCTTTCCAGTCTTCTCACTCGCAGGCTTCTCACCAATCTCCTCCTTCTCTCAAGCTCCAGCTTCTTAAGCTACTCCTTAGTCTTCTTTTTCTTTCTCAAGCTGCTCAAGCTACTTTCTTCTCTGCCTGGCTGGCCTTTATCTAAGCCTGTGGGAACCCTGCCCCAGGTCCACCCCTATCGGTCACAGGTGGAAGTGGTCTACCTGTATTCCCCAGGCCAGCCACGCCCCTCCACCATGTGTTCAATCATCGGTACATGCTGTGATCAACTGTTTCCCTACACTCTTACAAGGCATCTATCTCCAGGCTGTGGAGAAAAATTTTCAATGGATGAACACTATTATCTGCCAAATCCTGTGATTCTCCAAGGGAAATGATGTTGCGGAAAGTCTTTCTCTTTTGGCAAACACTGCAGAAGAGAGAAGCTTACAAACAACAGCCAGAATTCTTCTGCAGAAGAATTTTCTTCAGACATAATAAAAGGAGAATCACTGCTGCAAAGCATTTTGGATATGACTGCACAAATTTTAGCTCTTAAGTCAACAGAAAAAAATGCAGATGAAGGTTAAGCAACAAACAGGATGTTTCTTTTGTTGCTGCTGTTTCTCTAGTTTATGTAAAGGACATTTCCAACCACTTAGTAAAGACTAAAAAACTTGAATTGAATTCTGTAAGTCACTTCCGTCACTTGTTACAATGCAGTAAGTGAACATAAACAACAGACAAATCCAAAGACTTCACACAGAATGAGTAATGTCTGAAGCCCACAGAGTCAACAGATTACTCGGCACGTTATATTTTGTTAATTGTTATTACATTGTTCTCACTGTGCAAAATCCTTTTTACTTATTCTTTACGTTTTCTCTTTCTTTTTTTCGTATGTGCAGTCCTTAGCTGCCAAGACAGGACAGGGTCCACAAATTCATTGGTGGGAGGCTGCAGTTGTATTGTGCTGGCCACACAGCTTGTGTCACTAAATTTTTCTTTTTTCTTCAAAAAAACTTGCCTCGAGACACAAGTGGGCTGGAAAACCAGGTCAGCATATGCTTGAGTCAAACAGAAAGCAAGTTTTTCAGAACTCACTTCCCTGGTTTTGAGTTCAGATGCTCCAAGACTTGTCCTGCACATACCAACTGTCAGCTATAATGGCGTTTACAAATATTGCTCACAAACCTCCCTATTTAATATACTGTAAGTCCACATACACTTCTGTTCACAAATGTTCCCAGCTGAAAAGGTGCTTTGTTAATATTTTTTCTTTTGTGAGAAACTAGTAGAAATATATGAAAACACATAAAAACATATCTTCTTTTTCACTGCAGCATGAGTCTTTGTATGAGCCCACCTTTTCCCCGCCTTGTTTCCACTTGCAGTTCCACAGCATCTGAGTTTGCTTCACAGTCTTCTGCGCTAGTGGATTCCCCAGCCTCACTGCGGGTGTGCTGAGACAGCAGCTTAGAATGTCAGAGCTTCCAGGCTCCCAGCTCTGTCTCTGCTTCTGCACCCCACACCTCGCGCTGGTGACCCTGAAGTAAGCCTGCTCAGGCAGTTCATCCTGCTCAGCTGCTGGCTTTGGAACACACAGCAAAGTATCGGGGTGGACAGATAAGAACAAGAATTCTGCATTCAACATTTGTGAGCTGCCATGAAAGCACATTCTGTATGAGGCTACAGCTTTTGGAAAAGCAGGTCATGAACTCAGTGGAACTTCATATGCCTTGTGTAGCTACTTGAAACTGTGAGTTGTGCCAGATGAATTAAACTGCTAAAGCTGCTGGGAAACTAACTACACTGGCCATTCAAATATGCATGTTTGAAAACCACTGTCCTGACAGCTTCTTCACATCTCTTGGAAATACATACATACTAAATTGGTACTATATGGGAGACTTTTCTGAGTATACCACTGCTTTCAGCAAGAAATGGAAACTGTTCTTACTTAGTAAAGCCTATTTGTAGAACAAAACGG
This sequence comes from Penelope pileata, assembly GCA_013396635.1. NCBI lineage: Eukaryota > Metazoa > Chordata > Aves > Galliformes > Cracidae > Penelope > Penelope pileata. The sequence continues at coordinate 6,145 of WBMW01004100.1, read as the reverse complement.
GGACTCTTTTGAATACACAGAAGGAGAAAGGCAACTCTGGACTAACTCATCAGTAATTCTGCCCACTATAGTGACCTTACTTTCCAATAATCAGCCTAAATTAGTTCTCTGCAGTTCATACGCACCTTGTGACAAACCTGCCTTTCAACTTAAGGAAGAAGACATTTCTCCCTCTGTTGGTCCCCTTCATCCTTTACTAGGTAGCATATAAAACTAGTAATAACTAACTTCACAATTTAAAATTTGCAAAGCATTTTATTGGATAAACGCCCAGGCCAGCTGCACACCGCGNACAGCGCCCCCTGTCGGCCGCGTCGCGCCGCACCCCGGCGGCGGGGCGTGAGGCAGGGAGAGAGGCGGAGCGTCGCCGTCCCCGCGCCCTGATTGGCTGAGATCCAGCGCGTTGCCGGCAGCTCTCCCTGCCCGCTAGCACCCCCTGTCGGTGGAGGGCAGCGTTCCCCACCGCGCGGGCATGGAGCGAGGCAGCGTCGCCGCCGCGGGCCCATCCCCGGGCGAGGAGTGCGAGGGCTGCGCGGGGCTGTGGGAGCTGCCGGTGGAGCCCTGCGAGAGGCGGCCGGNAGGCTACAGCTTTTGGAAAAGCAGGTCATGAACTCAGTGGAACTTCATATGCCTTGTGTAGCTACTTGAAACTGTGAGTTGTGCCAGATGAATTAAACTGCTAAAGCTGCTGGGAAACTAACTACACTGGCCATTCAAATATGCATGTTTGAAAACCACTGTCCTGACAGCTTCTTCACATCTCTTGGAAATACATACATACTAAATTGGTACTATATGGGAGACTTTTCTGAGTATACCACTGCTTTCAGCAAGAAATGGAAACTGTTCTTACTTAGTAAAGCCTATTTGTAGAACAAAACGGGGACTCTTTTGAATACACAGAAGGAGAAAGGCAACTCTGGACTAACTCATCAGTAATTCTGCCCACTGTAGTGACCTTACTTTCCAATAATCAGCCGAAATTAGTTCTCTGCAGTTCATACGCACCTTGTGACAAACCTGCCTTTCAACTTAAGGAAGAAGACATTTCTCCCTCTGTTGGTCCCCTTCATCCTTTACTAGGTAGCATATAAAACTAGTAATAACTAACTTCACAATTTAAAATTTGCAAAGCATTTTATTGGATAAACGCCCAGGCCAGCTGCACACCGCGGCCCCCGAATGAAAAGGCGGAGCCCTCCGGCCCGGCCCCCCCCC
>WBMW01004099.1:113665-142426 GCA_013396635.1 Penelope pileata | reverse complement strand
CCGTGTGGCTTACCCAGCAGATGAAGAACTTCTGGGTGAGAGAAGGAAAATTAATTAACATGTCCTCTGCTTTCTAGTTCAGCCAGAAGCACATAGGGTGGCAGAAGAAAAGAACAATAAAAAGAATCCTAAGAGGATTTAGTTCAGTCTGGACAACAATTTCTGTTGCTTCATTGCCTTCCCATACCACAACCTGTGGCTACTGTTCACTGTCTTTTGCCTTTGGAAAGACCACAGTAACACCACTCTTGTGACTCCCATCAAGAAAGTCATTATCAGACCCCTTCTCTGCTTTCCCTTTCTCCAAAATAAACAAGTCCAACTACTAAACTTCTTGCATACCATGTAACTCAGAACCCTAATTATCTTGGTCACTCTCCACTAAACCTACTCTAGCTTTTTGCTACCCTTCTTTATCTGAGGAACTCCATACCGTACATAATGCTTGAGTTGCCCATAAGCTCAGTCATTGACTTAATTTTTGGGGGCCTTGAAAGAAAAAGAAAAGCAGTATTAAAAATAGAGGAATAATGGATAATTGAAGAGATCTCTGAATGTAACAGACGCCAGACAACAGACTGAATAGAGCTTACGCAAAATTAACTAAATAAGAAATAAATATCTTTGTTGATGGTAGAGAAGGACTTAATTTTTTCTGAAGAAAAATAAAATAAATAAGAACTGTAACAGGTTTATCAGATGCTCATGATTCCAGTTGCAGACCTACAAAAGTCATTTTTGAGGAGGGAGAAACCTCAAAATAAGGATTATGCACATGCTAAATCACCTGATAATATACATTGTAACAGTTTTCTGAGTTATAAGAACATGTTAGAAATTTAATTCATTTATCAGTCCGGCCTGTTTTTTTTACAAAATGGCTTTGATTGTCCAAGGAGATATCTTAGGAGATGGGTTGACTTCTGCAAATAATTCTACTCATTTTAAATTGCTGTTTAAATATTCTGAACTGTCACATCATATCCTTAGCATGAAAGTACACTTTTGACCTTTCTTATAAATCTTGAATTTCATTATAGCACAGCTCAACATTATTCAGTTTCAGCTTTTCCCCCCTTCTTTTTCTTCTTTTAATTGTATTTATTTATTTATATTCTGATAATAGCATCCTTGTGGGTATTGTATAGGCAAGACATCTTGGCCTCCTACTTTCCCCAGGAGTGCAATTGCCTTGTGGTAATTATAAGATGTCATATGTTATTATGAAGGTGCCTTATTACTCAAGCACATAGGGGATATCTGATAATGTTATTACTTCACCTTATAAAACTATTATAAATCATACATAGGGAACACTTCTTTCCATTGCAAAGTTGTCTGAAGAATTATCACATTACATGGAATGGATATATCATGGTATGGCTTGGCATGTTCCCTAAGCCCATGGTAGGCAATGGGAGTATTAAAATAAAATATTTAAAACAAATGATTAAACAAAACGCAGTCAGAGAGCATGGCTCTTTTCTAAAGGTCTAGGGGATCAGATTATCATCTGAGTGTATTCTGCACTTGTGTCTTCTGAGGCATGAATAACAGCTTCACATTTGCTGCTATTTTTTCCTTTTTTTTCCTTGGCTTTCTTCTTTCTTCCTTCTTTTCGGCTTTCCCAAATGCAGTATAATTGTTATAAAAACAAATCAATGAGCACTTGAAACATTGGCTATTGTACAAAGAATTGTGTTTCTATTGGTCATCACTTTAATAACATCTAATGATTCTTTCTCCTTCTTTCAGCCTCTAAGGTTTCCTGACACTTTATTGATTACAGCTTGTGACAGAGTTCTGATTATAATTAAAAATCATCAATGGGCAAACAGAAAGTAGTTCTACTTAGCAATAAACTGAATGAATAATCACTAAGTCAGGTGATGAGACCACAAAATATTTCCAATAATACCAGGTAAAGAAAAATTGCAAGTCACTTGATGAGTTGCATTCAGGAGGACTTCGCTGAATTTTAGACAGAGGCTTTTGGGCAGAATGTTATTGGTCTAAATTAAGCCCTTTCACAGTGAAAAGATTTCTGATATTTTTGGCCTGAAGGTGGCAATATTCCCTTCCAGGATCCATTCAAGAAATCCAAGACTGGATCTAATGACACAAAGGGTAAGTGTACAAAATAGAAGAATAGATAAAACCTTTTTGGCAGTTCCTGATAGTGTACATGTTTCTGGTGGTATAACAAGGATTACTTTCTTTGATGTCTGTCCAGCATTCATTTATTAGCTGTATTCAGTGGTGCACATCATAGGAAGAAGATTTTAATTCCAGAAGAAGCAGTGTGCCATTGCTGCTATGAAACTTTCCAACGGAGCTAAGATCAAGTCAGGTAGTAGTAGGAAGAAAGAACATAAGGTTATGGCTGAATGAGGAGGACAAATATAAGCATCACCCTAAGTCCTTGGATTTGGAACATGAACATCTCCAGGAAACATGAACATCTCTGATAAAATTCAGCTACAAATTTAATTGATGGAGATAATCAATATTTACCATACTAAAATAATTCAAACAATCTTGTTTAATGAGAAGGATTGCTGGTGAATAGCCTGGAGATTTGATCTATTATTCTTGCATCTTATGCTCTATGATCTTATCTCTTATTTCTCCAATAACTATATCAATGGTAAGTACCCACATATAAGATTAATCCTGGGTACTCTAATGTGTACTACACCTTTTATACCAAAAAGTTACCAGTTTTTTTTTTTTCATAGAATCATAGAATCATAGAATGGTTCAGGTTGGAAGGAACCTTAGAGATCATCTTGTTCCAGCCCTCCTGCCATGGGCAAGGACACCTCCCACTAGACCAGGTTGCTTAAAGCCCCATCCAGCCTGGCTTTGAATACTTCCAGGAAGGGGGCATCAACANGCTTCTCTTGATGCAGCCCAGGATGCGGTTGGCTTTGTGGGCTGCAAGTGCACACTGCTGGCTCATGTTGAGTTTCTCATCAACACACACTCCCAAGTCCCTCTCCTCAGGGCTACTCTCGAGCCACTTTTTTCAATTATTTCAGAGGTTTCATTTCCAGAGCTGAAAGATCTAAGTATTTTCTATCCTTTCATCCAGAACTTCACACTAACTGATTTATAAGATGCACTGTGGAATGCTAAAGGTCTTCAGTTCTGTCAGAATATGCTGAAAAACTCTATATTCCTCCTAGTTTTTATACTTACATTATCTCCAGCTGTTAAACAAACATGAAAGATGGTGCTTTTAATTTGATGTCCTGCTCACAACACTATATGTCCTCACTAGTTTAAAGGATGCTATAGGTAACTCTGGGAAACCATGTTGAGGGTATACTATTTTACACACAGTACATGCAGCTACTCTGGGAAATCATGTTGTGTTTATTCATCTGAATCACCCTTCAAACCAGTACTTTGTCTCAGATAAACATCGTGTTTCAGTTTAAGATTGTGAAAGATAATTTCTTGAAAGGTAGGATGATTGTCTCTTGTTGTGAGGAAGCAAAAAATATAGAGTGCATGATCACTTCAAAAATAACTTTGTGAACTTGGATGAATTATTGACATTGTCATTTTCAGGTACATAAAAAGGAGTCAGTAGCCTACTTAATTTTAAGTTACTCCATCCTGACTGTTTACTGCACATTGTCTAAAATCAATGGCCTGATATCTCTCTGGCTTTCAAAATGTTTTCCTTGTATCCTTCATGTCCAACTCATTTGGAATGCAACAGACTTAACCCAGAATGAACCTATGCAATCAGCCCAGTAATAGAGACTCTGGTTTTCTTGCAGCCTCAGCATGTTGGAATCATAAAATTTTTTAAATAACAATAATCTTTGTTAACAGAATAACTATAATAATAATAAAATAAATCAATGGATGAATATGACCATGCAACGTATGGTCTCAATAGGATGCTTAAAGACCCCTTTTCATTGTTATTTGCGCATATAAAAATGCAATCATCATCTGTTTTTTCAGCTTTTGCATAATCAGCTGATTACCTTTTTTTCTTTTCTAAACTGCTTAACACACAATTAGGTATGAAGGGCACTGCTACTTCTTTGCTATTGCAGCATTTTGAAAGTACTCCACTAAGGGATTTTGGTTCTGGTAACTGGCATATGTGTTCATATGTGTGCACCTGAACTTGAAATTTGATTTCAGGGCCTTCCTCTTCATCCAGGCAAAAAGTAGAAGGAGCAATGTGCAAGTGCTTCTTCTCAAATAGTTGCTGCACTCTTCTGGTCAGCCTTGATGTGCCACAGAAACCTTGTATTTACTCTGGAAGTAAGGATATGTGTGCAAATGCACAGATGGTATAGGGAAAGAAGTATTCTTCTCCACATACATTACTAGGAATCCATTCGCCCTTCTGTACAGGGAATATTTTTTACAAAGGCTGCAAATTCAGCTAAGAAGACCGTTGTTCAATGTCCTATGAAAAGAGAAAGGTTGCTGCAATATGTAATTCTTCAGGCAGAGTATTGTGCCTGCATGTATCAAGGATGAGGTCACCAGCTTCACAAACAAGTGAGTAGCAGGAGAGCTACATTGCCTCCATATCTGGGAGATGGAAACCGTGTAAGAGAGGAAAACAACTGCAACTAAACCAAACATCAAATCTCTCACGTCAGTAAACAAAATAAATAGTCTGATAAATTAACAAGCTCAAAATCTTCCACACTATACACATTTTCATGTACTCTTTAGATGTTTCGGAAGTTCCCCTTTCAGCTGATTCTTTGTTCTACTACTTCTTGTATGTTACAGTTCAAACTAGGAAATGCTTACTGAACATAGTGGATTGCCTTCCTGTTACTTACATCACAAAGCTCACGTAACTGATGCAGAGTTTAAATGATCGCTAACACAGTCTCATCAATTAATGCTTGCTTTGTCTATATTCTCCTGCTGACTTGAACATATTGGCTACTGTGTATGTCGTGGAGCAGTTTGCCAGCAATTGTAATGCATATTAAGAGGACAAAGTTTGAATACAGTAGGTCAGCAGTGGATGTTCCTCAAGAGACTTCAAAGTACTGAGAGGTTATAAGACAGTACCTCTGAACTATTGTTTGCCAATATTGTGCAATCTTCTGCAGTGATGCAAAGTACCTGTGGTCCACTGTCTATGCAGATGATTCATTTGGAGAAGACATTTTTACTTGCATCTTTTCTGCCTCTGCTCTGAGGAGATCAGGCATGATCTATTCCAGCCCAAAATATGTGAAGCTGCACTAGTCCTGTAGCACACCTGAAGTGATAAGGACAGCTAGAGAGATAGACAGCAAAGAGGGCAGTTCATTGCAGTTATCTTAGATCATTGTTTTGGGACTAACTTTGTAATGTTATTTTTATCCCCAAACTTCTGTTGTCTACATGTCAGAACAGTGTTGTTCATATTGCAGACCAGACCAGAGGGTCTTTCTCTTATTAGTTCTGAAACTATAATNCCTACGAGGACAGGCTGAGAGAGTTGGGACTCTTCAGCCTGGAGAAGAGAAGGCTGCGGGGGGACCTGATAGCAGCCTTCCAGTACCTGAAGGGGGCCTACAGGAAAGCTGGGGAGGGGCTTTTTACAAGGATAAATCATGACAGAACAAGGGGTAATGGTTATAAACTGGAAGAGGGTAGATTTAGACTGGATATAAGGAAGAAATTCTTCACTGTGAGGGTGGTGAGACACTGGAACAGGTTGCCCAGGGAAGTCGTTGATGCTCCCTCCCTGGAAGTATTCAAAGCCAGGCTGGATGGGGCTTTGGGCAACCTGGTCTAGTGGGAGGTGTCCTTGCCCATGGCAGGGGGGTTGGAACAAGATGATCTCTAAGGTCCCTTCCAACCTGAACCATTCTATGAAATGAACAAAGGACTTCTCTTACTAACTTTAAGATGGAGAATAAAATTGTAGACATAAATAATATTTCTGAATTCTAGTGTCATGTACAGCTCTTCGGACTGCCAGATACATCAAGAGTTGATTGCAGTATGTCTTCCTGTATTTACAAAGTAATGACTTGCAAAAGAGAAACTACCCTTGGTGTAAAACACTTTTATTTATGCCTTCACCAACATACTACACTTTATTTGCATATATGTCCTTACTGGCCATATAGGATGCCCCTAGACGATGATACTTACTGTTTTATTCAATCTCAGATGTATTGATTCTCAGGTGTCATGGACAGGCTTCTGTTGGGTTGCTCACTCTTGAGTTGCTTTAGTCAACACCATAAAATAACAGGCCTCATTGCTATGGAGAAATGAAGATTTGCACCATTACTTTTGCATTGTTCAGCAATGTGCACCTGTAAGAATGTCAATATTCTCTACTAAAAATTCAGTGACAACAAGTACAAAAACAATGGAAGAATATACAGGGCAAGGGGTTGGGATACAGTCTACAGGTGTTGTGTTGGGCAAAGTGCTAAGACCATGTCTAGCCTGAAGTCACCAGGACTCTGCATGCATTTGTCTACACACAAATAAGTGCCGCACCGAAGACAAGATACAAAAGTGACAAGAACATCCTGAAATCACAGCTTAGTTAAGAATTTTGTACCTTGTTCAGAGTCCCTTTTTCTGTCGTATTTTCTGGATCATAAAAAGAACTGAAGATCTACAACCTAATTGTGTCACTATAAATACTGAGCAATTAATCTGACTTTGAACTCCTATGTTTGAAAGCTTCAGCTGTTTTTTCCCACTAACTCTCTCACATCTAAATCTTATTACAAATTAGGTGAAGAATATAAAGTAATAGAATGGTCAAGTATTGGAACAGGCTTCCCAAGGAAGTAGTGGAGTCACTGCTCCTTGAGGTGTTCAAGAAACTTGGAAATGTGGCACTTAGTGACATGATTCAGTGGTCATGGTGCTGATCGGTAGGCAGTTGGACTAGATGAACTTACAGATCTTTTCCAACCTTAATGACCCCATGACTCTATGAAATGTGAAACCTAGAAATTGTCCAACTGGAAATGAACACAGAGCTGCAATTCAGGTGAGATTTGGAAGAACCTGTTTTCCAGTAAACAAATATTCAGCAGAGCTAAACATATTTTCATTACTAAAACAAGGTAGTTTAGTCTATATGCCCATGTGTGCTTGCATCACTTGAAATTAAAGGTGGGTCAAATTAGCCATAAATGATCTGGCTGCTCAGTAAACCACAAGGGCTGGCTTTTGTCAGGTACTGCAAACATTTTTCCACTTGCTTCACTTTCATTTTATTTAAAATAAACCATCTGACATCTAAAATGGGGTTGTTGCAGCCAGAAAAAAATATACAAGCAGTGTAAAGTCCATTCCCTATTCTTGTTTCTCACAGCATCCTTTAAGATGACATGTTTTGATTGATATAAACTACTACAACAGATAGGAAGAAAAACATTAGAATCTGAACAAGGTGCATCATTGCTGATTGTTCACCCATTACACGTAGTCTGGATGGTGTAGTGCAGCCTTATACATTTGAGCCTGATATAATCCTACTGAAATCAGTGTAAATCTTTTTGTTCCTGAGAGTGTTGAATTATACTCTAATGAAATTGTAAAAACTCCCCATTTGTTTAAAATATTCTCAGAAATAAGTCAAAGAGAAAAGTTTCCCTGAACCCCTTACAAAAGACCTAAGTATCATAGATAAAGTCAGAACTCTGCACAGACACTTCCCTTTGTGTTCTCTAATAATAATATATTTGTGAATAATCCATAATTAAATGAGAAGAGCATAACATTAATTATTTCACAAGATTGTTAATCAGCAGGGTATTCTATGCCTCCCTTTTCCTACTAGGTAACCTGTCAGGGTCTAATAATTGTTGCCATGAACAGGGTTGGGTTAAGGTCCCTGAGGAATGCCAATTCTCTTGTTCCATTAGTGAGAGCACGTATAGATCATTTTCAGTACTAATCTAGGGCTAAAATCAATTATGCCTCTTGTATTTAAAAATTAAATTGACTCACCATGGGAGTAGGATAAAAAGGAAAAAATACATTCCTCCTATTATGTGTAATTACAATTGTAAAACATTTTCCCTTGAAATATAATTGCTGCCTATAGAGACTGAAGCTAGAAAGCTTAAACTGTTTAGCTGACACATTAGTTGTCTTTCAGGTTTTTCCTTTGGATTATTTAATATACTGAAATACTCTTAAGGATTTCTCTACTTTTAGAGGGTTTCAGAAGCAGCTCGGTGTCTGAGAAAAATGAAGAGAAGACTGGGCAATGAATCGATTCTGTCATCATATAAAACTATGATGAAAGTCATTTATTCCTATGGATGCTTTATTTTTTTAGGTTGAAGAATGATCAACTGAACATAATCCTAAACTTTCCATTTTCCTAAAAATGTTATAAGTTGCTGCATATATCTGGCTTTTCTTTTCATTATTGAGTTCTTATGAAACCTTCAGGAGTAGTTGTTTGACTGTGTAATATATAAGACCCCGCTATTCAAGGCCAAGTTTTTGAAGGTCACAAGTGAGTGCTGGATGGATATACATCGAAGATCATATAGTCCAACAGGAAGGCCATGCAAGATGTTACTTAGACACTCAACAACTCAGGCGCTGTGTAAGTCTGGAGTCAATCTGCAATCCTGAAACTAATTTTATTGGATGATTTTTGTGCTCAGGACACTTTCATGATGACCATTAGTGCCAAGTCTGTGTATAAACCAATTATATGTGTCAAAGAACAAATTTCATACAAAATAAGTAATTTCTGACAAGGAAAATGGGCACCCGTATTTATGGATATATATAGATCTCTGAAGAAATTCTGAGAGATAATAGTAGAAAAATCACCTGTATTACCTGTCACACTAATCGCATATTAAGAAATGGCCTATAAAAGATTTGTAAATTATCAGTGTTTTCCATGAAATGGTTGAAAAATAGAAATATGTGTCTGTGGAGATCTGCATCCCTGTGCTTATTGTCTATTTTCAAGCTTTCATTGTTTTTGCCAGCTTTAGAACTCATTGAAAAATAGGATGAATTGTTTCCAGATGCATAGACAATAAATGTCTCTGTTTTGCATTTTGTTTCCTATTGCATTATTCACCAAGTCTAGCTTCATGGATATTATGGATATAAATGGTTATCTGCATAGTTACAAGGACCTTCCAGGATGATGGCTTCTGGACAGCTTATTATTCATGTGGTTTATTTACCATGCTTAGAACTAACCTTTGACCTGTGGATTCTATAACGATTGATTAGCCATTTATTAAGATATTTAAGAATCCATTATTCATCCTTTATAAATTATTTATAAATGTACTTCTAATATGATGTATGACTGCTATATTTAGAGTACATAAATAAGTCAAGAAAGGCTGACTCCTGCAGTGTCCCAGCATTGATAACAATTGTATCTATAACCAAGTACAAATCCAAAGGGAATTTTAGTCATGAGTTTAAATGAATATTTAATATTGAAACAACGATAAATTTTGCCTGAGTTCAGCCAACTTATTTTAAATGTTTTTTTTTCAATTATATAAGCTTATCGTTCATAAGAATGATAAGAAATATAATACAGAACACTAACCTTGATTTGTGTGAAATTCTATGTTTTTAGGGAGTGGTAAACACTATTTATTCACAAATATTCATGCATAGGGATTGCAAGGTATTTGCATTTTTCATAGCTGTGTGAAAAGGCTGACCTGAATCACAAGCATGCTGGAAATCCAAAGTTTGCTTTAATAAACTCAAATTTTTGGGGTTCATGAAGGATTAGCTGATGTAAGATGGAAATTGTTAGGTAACTGGGAAGTCAACAGACTTTTTGATATTCATTTGATCTCTGTTCTGTCCTGTCCAGTCTTGTCCTATCCTCTTCTGATTCAACATGCAATGCCTGAGTCAAAGAACAGTGTATTTATCCAAGCTGTTTTCTCACCAGAAAAACCAACCAACCAACAAACAAACAAACGAATAAATAAATGATCCATAACTCCCATTAAAGAATATGTATTTCCATGTAACTACTGAAAGCAGAGGAAATCTAAGAGCCGAGAAGAATTCTTTGCACCTGGAGTGAAGAGATGATGTAAGTATTGGTCATTAAGAGGACAGTATGCAAACTGGTACCAGAAGGAAGCTGTGAAGTCCTGTCTCTTAAATAACTCTTACACAAACTGGGTCAAACCATGAGACATTCCAAAGGTGGAGAGAGATTGAACAACATTGCATACTGTGTGACAAGCCCATACAGGAAGTTTAATAAGTTCATAGTTTCTTAAATTCTGACCTTACTGGAATTTCCTAAAAAAAGAAAAATACAGAGATAACTCAACCTATCACAGTAAATTACTTCAGTTCAGGACTGAGGAACATAAGCAACAGAAGTAAGGTTGTACTGTGTAAAAGCAGTGAAGGAAAACAAGTGGACATGATTGTATTGTGCATTCAGTTTCCAAGCCAACATGATTTTCTTTCATTTGTGGAAGTGACTGAATTGCACAGTAGCCATTGTATTATGGTTTTTTTTTTTTTTTTTCTGACTTATATACAGAAGTACTCTTTTGGTCTAAGGCAAATGCTAAGAATGATACTCTTTTCATAACTTTCATCTCTGTCACACCAACACTGATGAGCGAGAGTCAACATAGAGAATTACACTTTCATTGACATCATCAAAAATTGAGTGGTTTATAATCTGAATAGTTTGTCCTTTGTTATACAGTGCAAGGTAAAGAAAAACACTGGATACACAGAGCTTTATCTGGGATATGATTCAAGGACAAGAAAAATCTGTGTTACTTGATCTGAAAAATCTGAAAAATCTGAAAAATCTGTGTAACTCTTGAGAGTAGCCCTGAGGAGAAGGATTTGGGGGTGTCTGTTGATGAGAAACTCAACATGAGCCAGCAGTGTGCACTTGCAGCCCACAAAGCCAACCGCATCCTGGGCTGCATCAAGAGAAGCGTGGCCAGCAGGGCGGGGGAGGTGATTCTGCCCCTCTACTCTGCTCTTGTGAGACCTCACCTGGAGTATTGTGTCCATTCTGGGGCCCCCAACACAAGAAGGATGTGGAGCTGTTGGAGCGGGTCCAGAGGAGGGCCACGAGGATGATCAGAGGGCTGGAGCAGCTCCCCTACGAGGACAGGCTGAGAGAGTTAGGACTCTTCAGCCTAGAGAAGAGAAGGCTGCGGGGGGACCTGATAGCAGCCTTCCAGTACCTGAAGGGGGCCTACAGGAAAGCTGGGGAGGGGCTTTTTACAAGGATAGATAATGACAGAACAAGGGGTAATGGTTATAAACTGGAAGAGGGTAGATTTAGACTAGATATAAGGAGGAAATTCTTCACTGTGAGGGTGGTGAGACACCGGAACAGGTTACCCAGAGAAGTTGTGGATGCCCCCTCCCTGGAAGTATTCAAAGCCAGGCTGGATGGGGCTTTAAGCAACCTGTTCTAGTGGGAGGTGTCCTTGCCCATGGCAGGGGGATTGGAACAAGATGATCTCTAAGGTCCCTTCTAACCTGAACAATTCTATGATTCTATGAGCTGATGAAAAAAAAAAAAAAAGAGGCATTCACATCACTGAGAGACTACAAGAATTCGGAGAGAAGTTGTTTTGGTGCAGCAGACATCAAACACCAATAACACTTCTTTACAGACCAGGTTCTCAGAGCACTGAGTTATAAGAGTGTTGGTGACTTTACCTGAAGATATGTTCTAATAAAAAATGTCTTTTTGTGATCACAAAAATTTACTTCAGGTGACTTTGCTCATTCCTTTGCAAAGATTATTTCTGTCTATAGATTTCTCCATCAGGCAGTGTTTCTGGTGCTGTAGTTCAGGTATTGTAGACATGCATTATGCTGAATACTCAAAACTGTAAAGTGACAGAAGCGTTGTAAAGCCCAGCAGAAGTAAGAAAATGTCATCACTGCTCAAAAAATCTGCTGTATACAAAAAGGTATAAAAGGTAAACATTTTTATATAAAACATAGATGCTAGAAGGCATCAGATACATGGGTTTTTTTGTGCTATGCTCTTTCCTTGACTGTATCTATTTGTCTTAGTTTCTAACAGAAGTTACTTCTCTCATGGTGTCTGGTATGCAGCTATGTTTTGGTCTCAGAAGAAAAACAAAACTGATAGCACCTGGCAGTGTTGAACACAGCCAAGGACATATTTTGTTCCTTAGTGAAGCAGTTAGGAGGCATAAGGAGCTGGGAACTGGGAAGGGACAGGACCAGGGCAGCTGACCCAAACTGACCAAAGAGCTATTCCATACCACATCACATCATGTGATTTTTATGGAAGGGGAGTCTCTTGATCGGAGGGAGGGGCTGCTGGCTGGTTAGGTATCGGTTGTTGGTCCCTTGCTTTGTGTATCATATATTGTTTCTTATACATATGTATGTATTCGTATTTCTTTTATTCTCTCTGCTATCTTAGTAAATAGCTTTTATCTCAGCCTACGAGTTCTACCGTATTTATTCCTTAATTCTCTTAATTCCTTTATTCCTTAATCCCAGGTGGGATGGAGGAGGATGAGAGAACAACTGTGTGGTACTTAGCTATCTGCTGGGTCAAATCACAACACATTAATGAGAAATAAGTTGTGAAAAATCAGGAGGGTCAGGAAAGAAGCCAAATATAGAAAGGCCACAGTAGTACACCCTCTCCCCACCTCTCCTAGAAGTGACCAGTTTATTTCAAATCTGACCTACCTAGGCTTGTGAGACAATGGCAAATATAACAGTGCCTCTGCATTCTGTGCAAGTAACTATCACTCTCCATTACTGTCAATATGCAGGTGCCAAAATAGATATTGCACAAATACAAGCTTTAGAAATGCAGGCAGGCAGATAGTAAGAATATGACACTATTTGTCAGCAGCAAGTCATTTTAAAACTCATAAAGTTTAAGCAATTATTTTAAACCCTATTGTAGTATAACTGATGTGGAGAATAATGAAAGGGAGGGAGGGAGTGTACCGGGATGTTTTTCATGTATTATTTTCCTTTGCTCACCCTCACCAAAGAAACAAGAAGCTTCATGTCCCAGTGACATCTGATTCCCTCACTATCTTTAAATGCTTCCCTAGATAATGCATAATTGTGTTTGTAGCATCTTCACTGAGGTTCACAAGGTGGCTTCAAAAACACTCTGGTTTGTTTACAAAAATAAAAGAACGGCCTGAGACACTGCAATGAAGGACACACTTAACCAGAGTTTTCTTGTAGAAAGATCCAGTGTGGTATCCATAAACAAACTGTTTGAAGGCAAAGCAGGAGGAAGATAAGAAAGCTTGGCAATTTGATCAGCTGTACACAAAGACTCAGAATCTTATTTGACTGGTAAATATCTGATTGACCTTGACCCTGAAACAACTTGTCAGGGGATCTGTGGAGTCACCATCCCTGGTGGTGTTCAAGAAAAGTCTAGATGAGGTGCTAAGGGTTATGGTTTAGTGGGAAATATTGGTGTTAGGAGGATGGTTATACTAGATAATCTTGGATGTACATTCTAACCTAGTGATTCTACGATTCTAAGAGAAAATTTCAACAAAAATCTCCGATGAGCAACTTGAGAACTCATTAAGAATTGTGACTACTTCCCTCAAGCCAGACTGATTCATTAGTTTCATGAAAATAAGAGCAAATATCCCATTAGTATTATATTTTTCTTGTTCTTTTATGTTTAATATATGCATATATAAGTTTTGTTTGTTATATACATTAACTATATTATGTGTTCTATATGCAGCCCAAGACTGCCACTTCACTCAGTGTGGCCCAGTCAAGCTAAAAGATTGGACACTCATGATGTAGTCTTTTCATAGTGGGCAAATGAGGGAGGCTAATTGAGCCAATATTAAAATAAGCAACATTACTATCCTACCCTGCTGTAGTCTAACAAATTGTGGGACCAGAATCACAGAATCACAGAATTGTAGGGGTTGGAAGGGACCTTGAGAGATCATTGAGTCCAACCCCCCTGCCAAAGCAGGTTCCCTACAGCAGGTTGCACTTCACCACTGTGAAGAAGTTCTTCTGCATGTTGGTGCGGAACTTCCTGTGCTCCAGTTTAAGGCCATTGCCCCTTGTCCTGTCCCCACTGACCACTGAAAAGAGGTTCCCCGTGTCCATTTGCCTCCTGCACTTTAGCTGTTTGTAGACATTAATAAGATTCCCTCAGCCTTGTTTTCTAAAGGTTAAACAGACCCAGATTACTGAGCCTCTCCTCATAACGGAGATGCTCCAGGCCCTTTATCATCTTTGTGGCCCTCCGCTGGACTCTTTCCAGGAGGTCCCTGTCTTTCTTATACAGGGGAGCCCAGAACTGGATACAGTACTCCAGCTGTGGCCTGACCAGGGCAGAGTAGAGGGGGAGGATCACCTCCCTTGACCTGCTGGCAATACTCTTTTTAATGCACCCTAGGATCCCAGTGGCCTTCTTAGCCACCAGGGCACACTGCTGGCTCATGGCCAACCTGTCATCTACCAGGACCCCCAGGTCCCTCTCTGTAGAGCTCCTCTCCAGCAGGTCATCCCGCAGCCTGTACTGGTGCATGCGGTTATTCCTCCCCAGGTGCAAGACTCTACACTTGCTTTTGTTAAACCTCATCAGGTTCCTTTCTGCCCAACTCTCCAGCCTGTCCAGGTCTTGCTGGATGGCAGCACAGCCTTCTGGCGTGTCAGCCACTCCCCCCAGCTTCGTGTCATCAGCAAACTTGCTGAGGGTGGACACTATCCCCTCATCAAGGTCGTTGATGAAGATATTGAACAAGACCGGACCCAGCACCGGCCCCCGGGGAACACCGCTAGTTACAGGCCTCCAGCTGGACTCTGTGCCACTGATCACCACCCTCTGAGCTCAGCCAGTCAGCCAGTTCTCAACCCACCTCACTGTCCACTCATCTATCCCGCATTTTCTCATCTTTGCTATCAGGATGTCATGGGAGACAGTGTCAAAAGCCTTGCTGAAATCAAGGTAGATGACATCCACTGCTCTCCCCTCATCTACCCAGCCGGTTATGTTATCATAGAAGGCTACCAGGTTGGTCAAACATGATTTCCCCTTGGTGAATCCATGCTGACTACTCCTGATAACCTTCTTCTCTTCCAATTGCTTGGAGATGGCATCCAGAAGACACCTATATTTGAAGATATTTTTTCTCTGAAAAATATTGATTGAGAACTTTACATTAACAGGGTGTTAACTTGTTCATGGGCTAGTGTGATTGCTTTTTAGTACAGGATGTGACATAAGAAATGAGAAACCTGTTCATTGCATTTATTAAAAAATCCCCTTACAGAAGAACCTTGCTCTGACACTGAAGTGTTGTGGTTTAACCCAGCAGGTAGCTAAACACCACAAAGTCATTTGCTCACTCCCTGTCCTCCCAGTGAGATGTGGGGGAGAATCAATAAAAAACAAAGTAGAACGCATAGGTTGAGAAAAAAATATTTAAAAAAATATTTACTAAGACAGAAAAAGAAAGAGAAAAAAAGATAATAGTTACAATAATATATATGTATACTTGTAAGTGATGTGCAAGTAATTGTTCACAACCCATCGACTGATATCCAGTCAGTCACCAAGCACTGGCAGCCTACCTGACAAACTCTCCACAACTTTCAAGCTTTTTCTGCATGGTATCATGTGGCATGGAAAATCTCTTTGGCCAGTTTAGGTCAGCTGCCCTGGTTCTGTCCGTTCTCAGTTCCTTGTGCCCCCAGTCCCCTTGCTGGCAGGACAGTATGAGAAGCTGAGAAACTGGAATGTCCTTGGCTCTGTACAGCACTGCTCAGCAACATCTGAACCATCCATGTGTTGTCAACACTGTTTTTCTCCTAAAGACAAAACATAGCATAATGCCAGACACTAAGTAAAAATCAGGTTTATCCCAGCTGAATCCAAGGCCAGTAAACAAGTGAAGTAGAGATTCATGTTTTTCATTGAGCAGAACATTGCAGTTGCAGTTACATATGAGTTATATGAGTTAAGCCTTCTCGAAGTCTGGGATCTTTTGAAAGTGTATGTACACTGTTCACTCAGCTTCTGGAAGCCACAGAGACAGGCTTCCAGGCAAGGTCTACTGAGATTTCAGTGCACAAATTACAGCAAATATGGAGAAGTTATACAAAGCAAATCAAAGACTTCAGAAATATAAGCAGGAAACAGTGAAATGAAATTCAGTCTGGAACAATGGAAAAAAACCATCATCTAACACCTCTGGAATGAGGTGCACAAAGAAATAATCTGAAACAGACATTCAGTGAACGGAAGACATGATATTTAGGTTGCAATAATGGGGCAGAAAACCTGTGGTGTGACAATGAGACATTTCTTTAGTATTAAAAGACAGAGAATGGCAACAACAGAGAGTATGAGTGGGCTTTGGGGAGTCCTGCAACAAAAAGTCACGTCACGGTGCAGGGAGAAGGCACAACTGCAGTGACACTCAGCCATGCTGGAATGATAATGACCTAAGGATGTTGCAGTGCAAACAATGAAGATAAATGGTTGTTTTCAACAAAAATAATTGAAAGGCAGAAAGTGAGTGAAAGAATTGTCTGGTGAGACTACCAAGAAACAAAAGGGAGAATAATAATTACTTGTAGAAAGCTGTCAACACCGGGAAGGAAAGAAAATTATTAAGGATGGTGTTTGGGGACGGGGCAGAAGAAATTAAAGAAGCTGAGCAGAGAAAAAAAAAATAGGCTGAATTAAGTAATTAACAGTTCTTAATAGAGAAGTCTATTAGACTAAGAAATGTTCTCCTAGGAGACATGGCTGTAAGCTCTTTAGCGCAGAAACCGTGACTGCTCATATGTTTGCATTGCACCTACCACAGTGGGGATCCTGATTCTTTTTTGGTCCTATGGGTTCTACTGCAATAGAAATAATAAACAGTAATAATTATGTACCATGTTACAGCCATAAGGGATACAAACTGAGGCTGAATTCTCTTTTCAGTCACACTCTGCTCAGGTCAATGGCATTATTTGGATACAGGCTGGTGGTGTTGATATCACAAGTTTGCCTAGTTTATCTGAAAAAAATAGAATATGTGCAATTTCTTCTCGCAACTCTGCTTATTTATTATTTGTTGTAGAGTCTTGAAGGCTAGATACTTTCCAGCTGCACAAGAGGGAATATTTTATGCCTGAACTCATGATACAAATGCACAGCACCAGAGACTGGAATGCCAACAGGTTTTTCTTGATTGCATCAAAATTTGCAAAAAATAAGTAGAACGCTGTTCCTTCAGGACTGGAGCTCAGAGGGTAGAAGTGCAGCCTTTCCTCCCTCACAACTTGCATTTCATATAAATTCCTGTCCAGTGTGTAATTCTTTCTCCAGCAAACAGGAGCGAATATTGGAAACTGATAAATCATATCAATCCTGTGGAAACAATGACACTGAAGAACATGGAGACAGCAGACCGTGGTATTGCTGTAGCTTGAGCATGATGAGTTGGAGATATTTCTGTAGGTTTCTTGCAGAAGATAGCCCTCACTGGTAATAATATAGCACTTTCGTGTCCAGAAGACTCAGAGGTTGCCTTGTTTTTCTCTGAGCACTTACTGGATTGCATTATTATTATCATTTTAATGGCTGAAAGCTAAGAAGAACTGAGGCTTGTCAGAAAATTGAGACATTGATGAGAAATAAATTGATGACAGCAGTCCAATTCTATAATTTCCTGTCTTGCTTTGCTGGTACTAGGGGGTACTTTAGCAAAACGACTGAAATAAGTGATGCATTTTCAGTCAGTTTTATTCCTGACTCTTGTGTAACTCAGAAAGACCCAGCAGTGGGTTTGGCAGATAAAGTGGGAAGCAAGACAGAAGCTACCATTATGAAATGCAAAAAGTCAATTTGAATGTCAACAGCAAAGGCAGGGGATTCAAGCTTAAAAGAGCTCCAGTTTGAGAAAATGAGGGCACCACATTGTGTATTCCTGAATAACTGTTCATCTTTCAAGCTATAGAAGAATGCTACATTTAGATACTTTTTCATTACACATTGATTTTCTTTATTTTAGACCACAGGATTCCACAGGCTTCTTGTAGACACTGCATAGGTCAGAAGTAACTGCTGCCCAAAACCATGAAGTTGGTGAACATTCAAATTTAATTGCATAAAAAGTTTTTGCATGGATAGGACAAAACTGCACTTTGTCCTTGTTTGTCGCATATTGTCTCAGACTGAATGCTCAGAGAATCACAGAATTGTAGGGGTTGGAAGGGACCTCAAGAGATCATCGAGTCCAACCCTCCCCTGCCAAAACAGTTTCCCTACAGCAGCTCACACAGGTAGGCGTCCAGCTGGGTCTTGAATATCTCCAGGGAAGGAGACTCCACAACCTCTCTGGGCAGCCTATTCCAGTGCTCAGTCACCTGCACTGTGAAGAAGTTCTTTCTTATGTTGATGTGGAACTTCCTATGTTCCAGTTTTAGTCAATTTCCCCTTGTCCTGTCTCCACAGACCACTGAAAAGAGATTCCCTGTGTCCATTTGCCTCCTGCACTTTAGCTGTTTGTAGACATTAATAAGATCCCCTCAGCCTTGTTTTCTAAAGGTTAAACAGACCCAGATTACTGAACCTCTCCTCATAACGGAGATGCTCCAGGCCCTTTATCATCTTTGTGGCCCTCTGCTGGACTCTTTCCAGGAGGTCCCTGTCTTGTACAGGGGAGCCCAGAACTGGATACAGTACTCCAGCTGTGGCCTGAGCAGGGCAGAGTAGAGCGGGAGGATCACCTCCCTTGCCCTGCTGGCAATGCTCTTTTTAATGCACCCTAGGATCCCATTGGCCTTCTTGGCCACCAGGGCACACTGCTGGCTCATGGCCAACCTGTCGTCTACCAGGACCCCCAGGTCCCTCTCTGTAGAGCTCCTCTCCAGCAGGTCATCCCGCAGCCTGTACTGGTGCATGCGGTTATTCCTCCCCAGGTGCAAGACTCTACACTTGCTTTTGTTAAACCTCATCAGGTTCCTTTCTGCCCAACTCTCCAGCCTGTCCAGGTCTTGCTGAATGGCAGCACAGCCTTCTGGTGTCTCAGCCACTCTTCACAGCTTTGTGTCATCAGTGAACTTGCTGAGGGTGGACACTATCCCCTCATCAAGGTCGTTGATGAAGATATTGAACAAGACCGGACCCAGCACCGACCCCTGGGGAACACCGCTAGTTGCAGGCCTCCAATAGGACTCTGCGCTGCTGATCACCACCCTCTGAGCTCAGCCAGTCAGCCAGTTCTCCACCCACCTCACTGCCCACTCATCTATCCTGCCCTTCCTCAGCTTCATTATCAGGATGTCATGGGAGATGGTGTCAAAAGCCTTGCTGAAGTCAAGGTAGATGACATCCACAGCTCTCCCTCATCTACCCAGCTGGTAATGTCATCATAGAAGGCTACCATGTTGGTTAAGCACGATTTCCCCTTGGTGAATCCATGCTGACTACTTCTGATAACCTTTTTCTTTTCCAATTGCTTGGAGATGACATCCACAACAAGCTGTTCCATCACCTTTTCAGGGACAGAGGGAAGACTGACTGGCCTGTAGTTTCCTGGATCCTCCTTCTTGCCCTTTTTGAAGACTGAAGTCTCAAAATTGGCTATCCTCCAGTCTTCAGGCACTTCTCCTGTCCTCCAAGACGTGTCAAAGATGATAGAGAGCCGTTCAGCAATCATCTCTGCCAGCTCCGTCAGCACATGTAGATGGATCCCATCAGGGCCCATGGATTTGTGCTCATTGATCCCAGCTATGTGCTCCTGGACCACCTCCTCCTTGACCAGAGGCAAGCCCTCCATTTTCTGAACTCTCTCACCCCTAGAGTCAAGAAGTCCTGAGAGGGAGTCTTTGAAGTGAAGACCAAAGCAAAGAAGGCATTCAATATCTCCGCCTTCTCAGCATCCCCTGTTATCAGGACATCCCCCTCGTTTAGCAGGGGACCCACATTTTCCCTAGTCTTCCTTTTCCTGTTGACATACTTTAAGAAACCCTTCTTACTATCCTTTATCTCCTTCACCAGTTTAAATTCCAGGTGAGCTTTAGCCTTCCTTGTTGCATCCCTGCAGGCCCTGACAACATTCCTATACTCCTCCCAAGAGGACAGGCCCTTTTTCCACATTACATGGACCTTCTTCTTCTCTTTGATCTTATCCATGAACTCCTTGTTCATCCACGGGGGTCTTCTGCCACCCTTCCCTGATTTCGTACTCTTAGGGATGCATCAATCCTGAGTTCGAAAGAAGTGCTGTTTAAAGATCAACCAGCTCTCATGGGCCCCCTTACCTTCTAGCACTCTAGCCCATGAGATACCTCCAAGTAGGCCCTGGAAGAGGTCGAAGTTGGCTCTCTGGAGGTCCAGGGTAGTGATTTCCACTCAGGATCTTGAACTCCACCATCTCGTGATCGCTGCATCCCAAGCTGCCCCCAACCATCACATCTCCAACAAGCCCATCCTCGTTGGTAAGAACATGGTCCAGAAGCACCCCCTGCCTCATTGGCTCCTCCAGCACCTATGTCAGAAAATTATCTTCAACACGTTGGAGGAACCATCTGGACCGTGCATGCCTGGTCATGTTGCTTACCCAACAGATGTCTGCATAGTTAAAATCCCCCATAAGGACCAGTGCCCAGGATTGGGAGGCTACTTCCAGCTGCTTGTAGAAAGCCTCATCAACTTCCTCTTCCTGATCAAGTGACCTGTAGTACACTCCCACAACAGTGCCACCCGTAGCAGCCTGGCCCTTAATCCTCACCCACAAGCTCTCAAATTCTTCTCTCTCAATTCTTCACCCTCCCCCAGATGGAGCTCAATACATTGTAATTGCTCTCTAACATAAACAGCAACTCCGTCGCCTTGCTTCCCCTGCCTGCTTTTCCTAAAGAGGACATAGCTATCCATAACAGCATTCCAGTCATGTGAGCTGTCCCACCACGTCTCCATGATCGCAATGAAATCACGGCCCTACGACTGTACACAGATCTTCAGTTCGTCCTGTTTATTACCCATGCTGCGTGCATTGGTATACAGGCACTTCAGGGACACAGCAGGTGTGGGTATCCCTAGAGGGTTGCAAGAAGATTTTGGACTGGGTATCAGCAACAATTCCTTTTCTGAGGAGCCCTCACAAGATCCTGTAGGACAACTCAGAGGTTTTTCCCTGCAGTCTCCAGCAGTGACAACATCCCCCAGCCATTCTCCGTCACATCTAACTCTCCTCCCGTCCCCCACCAAATCTAGTTTAAAGCCCTAGAGATCAATTCGGACAGCTTGCTCCCCAGAACACTTTTGCCTGGCTTGCTCAGTGTCATTCCATCAGATGCCCACAAACTCGGCTTCTCAAAGACCTGTCCAAGATCATAAAACCCAAAGCCTTGACCATAACACCACCCCCTCAGCCTGTCATTGACCTGAGCCATTCTCCTCCTTCTTTCTGGGTCCCAGCTGCCTAGCGGGAGGATGGGGGAGAACACTACCTGCACCCCCAACCCCTTCAGGATCTTACCAAGGGATGCAAAGTCCTTTTTAACATTCTTCAGTTTCCTCATTGTGTCATCCTGGGACCTGGCCTGAATGAGGATGAAGGGGTAATGGTCATCTCGCTTAATGAGGCGTGGTAGAGCCTTCCTAATGTCTCTAACACACATCCCTGGCAGAGAGCAAACCTCTCTGGAGAGGCTGTCTGAGTGGCAAATGGGTGCCTCTGTGCCCCCCAGCAAGGAATCCTCAGTTACTAGGACTCTCCTCCCTTTTTTGGTGGCACTGGTATTGATGCAGTGCCCTGATTGTCCCCACTCCCTATGCTTGTTATTCAGTGTGTTTCTCAAGGTCTGGGTTCTGACTACTTTCTAGACTCTCATCTCTTGCCAGCTTGAGAGCCTCAAATCTGTTACCTAGGGACATTGCAGGGGTTGGTGGCGCTGTGGATGTGGGGGGCAGACGCCACCTTCTGCTCCGAGCAGAGACAAGGGTCCAGCCGCTGTCCTACTGGGTGATACTGAGCCCGCTGTCCTGCAGATGAGCAGTTGGATTAGTTATTTCCACCTCCAGGG
This sequence comes from Penelope pileata, assembly GCA_013396635.1. Taxonomy (NCBI): domain Eukaryota; kingdom Metazoa; phylum Chordata; class Aves; order Galliformes; family Cracidae; genus Penelope; species Penelope pileata. The sequence goes on along the minus strand of WBMW01004099.1, from coordinate 120,382 downwards.
TCTTAGGAGGGGACTGTCGATCTGCAGGAGTAGGTTCGCACCTTCTCCTATCTGCCTCCCTCTGAGAGTGCCAGGAGCCTCTCAGGCTGCAGATTTCCCGCTGCAGCCTAGCCATCGGCTCAAGCAGCTCATTGAGCAGAGCACACCTGCACCCAGGACAGCCCTCTCCACCCTCAGGACCCAGGGGGAACTCCAGATTCTGAAGCCCCCCACAGCCAACAGTCTGGACCTCCACATCACCCCTCAGGAGGTCCACCTGGGTGCCCATGTGAGCCCAGAGAGTCTGCATCCCCTTGGTCTGGGTCGCTGCCTCTACCTGGCTGTTGCGATGAGTTCCCACCGTGGTGCTTATGACAGGCGTCAGCACCCTAGAGCATGCAAAGGAGAAGAGAAGAAGCAAGGATATCCCCTGCTCATCCTCCCTGCCTGGCGCCAACTGCCTGAGCTAACTGCCAAGCACATCCTTCTGACAAGCACACCCTGTTTGCGCATCCTGGTTGTGCCGCTCCTGGGTCGCGGCGCTTCCCAGGGGCTGCTTGTATATGGGCAGGGGGTTGACTGCCGGAAATGACACTCTTGGTGGGCTTTTTAAAGTCTTTGCTGTCACTCCCCGCTCCGCCCACACCACCTCAGTGTGGCCGCACAAGCCCAGCTCCTGCCCGCTCAGGGGGACTGGGGCTGCCGTGCTGGCTGAATGGCTCTGCACAGCAGGTTAAGCCACGGTTTTGGGGGTTGGTGTTTGTTTACCTCTCTGCCAGGATCCCTTGTTGAAGCCAAGCCATGTGAGGTCCTTGATAAAAACAAAACAAAAAACAAGCAAAAAAAAAGAGCTGATCCAATTCTAAGTTGTATGACTATGAATCAATAATTTTACCCCATAAACAGCAAGCAGCCTAAGAACCCCTTTGAGAGTTCTTCTTGCAAGGAGCTGGCTGCATACCAGAATCTTCCCTCGAGTAGGGACACTCCCCAAGGTTGCGCCTGCGCAGAGATTCACCTTGGACGGGGTGATGCCTTGCCGACAGATCCTCGACAAGTGACATTTTGCTTTTAAGCTGTACTACCTTCCCTAAGAGTTTATCTGAGATTCATTGTGTGCCCGCATCCTCTGTGTAGCAACTAGTGAAGGATATCTAGCCATTTCTAATCTCATTAAGTTGCTGTCCTCACTGTTTGAATTACCACATTACATCTATTGTATGTCAATAAATATCTTTCTGCCTTCCTCTTACGAGTGAAGTGTGTAGAACTTTAGTTTTCCCATCCGTGACAGTATCTTACAAGCTCTAACCACATTCCTGACAGCAACCCTGTGTTTCCACCATCTCCCCTCTGCTCCCTATCTGAGCAAAACCAGTGCTATAAAGGTATGATTCATCCTAATTTGAGATGTCTGTCTTAAGATGAGGTGAATCATGCTTGTTTCTTTTCATTGACTATAAAGGGAGAAAAGAGTGACTATAAAGGGAGAAAAGAGTGACTAATCGAGTCATAGATGTGTGTAGTGCAGACATCTAACATTAAGTGAAATGGAACTCACTCTCAGAGCCACCTCAAGTCTGACTGAGACAGTGACAGACAGCTGGATCCAGCAGGATTCTGGTTGTGACCCAGCACTGTAGAAAAGTATATCTAAGGCTATTTCAAGACCAGATAGTCACTTTCTCATGGCGCTTAGAGCCCAGGTTAGTTTGCATAGAGGAAGCAAAGTAGCCCCATGCAGAACCAGAGTATTTTTGCATGTTTAACTTTAAACAAGTGTTTCTGGGGAATTCAGTGCAAACAAGGTCACAGTACTTTTTAGACTTAGTATGATTTATGTATTCAGCCATAACGTTGACCTTGCTGTGCATGAATTGGATCCATGTATTATTTCTTGTGGATGTCTGTCTTGGTTTTGAACAGAAGTTAGAAGAGTTGGCTGAGGAGGGGCTTCTGCTCGGGGACCGGCTGGGTATCAGTGCATGGGTGGTGAGCCCTTGCTTTGTGTATCATCTTTTGTGTATAATCTTTATTGTGTGTGTGTGTTTAAATATATACATAAGTACTATTATTTCTTTTACTTTCTCTGTTGTCTTAGTAAACAGCTTTTATCCCAACCCACAAGTTCTACTGTGTTTTTTCTCTCAATTCTCTCCCCCATCCCACTTGCGGAGAGGGGAGGGTGAGCAAACAACTGTGTGGGACTTAGCTATCTGCTGAGTCTAACGACAACAATGTCTTCTTCCACGTTTCTAAAGCAGCAGCAGTGCTTTATGCATTTCCACAACAAAATGTGTGCTGGTTACACTTACCTGTCAAATCAGAGGAGAGCAGCTGTACCTAAATTTGTTGGAACCAGCCTGAGTTTGGAGGTATTAATGTTTTTAATACCTATTTTTTTTATTGTCTCTATTCTGTCAAACGCTATTACTTACCCTATTACTTGGATAATAGGAACCTGCCTGAACAGGCTGAATGGCGTTTTTTTACGACTTCATCACAGTTTATGAAGATAAAGATATATATAGACTCTCTTTGAATGGGTTTGCTCTGCTTCTAATTTCTATATTTAAATATATAAAATAATTGTATCTATACGATTACTGTATTTATTGTTCAGTAGCTATACTGTGTGCCATGGATAGGGTGTAGATAATTTATCTCATTTAATAGTTCATCACATATGTATTAATGATAACATACGCTGTTGAACTCTTGGTGATGCCAGAGCATCACTGAATTTGTCCAACAGCAAATAACATTTCCATTTCTGGAGAATCTCATCCGATTCTTGAAATTCACCTATTTCACTTTATCTCAATTAAGGTTTTGAAAGAACTTAAAAACGTGTAGATAAGGCTTAAAAGGAAAACAGAAATAGAAGCAAAATAAACAAAAAAAAAACCTAAGCAGGTGGCTTATAAAACAGTTCTAATTCATGTAAAATACATATCTCTGTACACAGCAATAATGAATCTCAGTTCTCAACAACTATTCTGTGGAGACTATTTTCCTCTGTAATTTCCACTACAGTTACCGTTTAAACAAATATCTTTCCAAGATTGAACATTGAATTTTGAATAGATAATAGAACCAAAATATCCACAATATATGTTCTGAATGATCTTGATCCCATTTGTATCATAAACATGTCATAAAAATGTGCCAAAAATATTGCATCAACAGTGTATCACTTTGGTTGATATTTTTATAAGAATCGATTGTTGAAAAATCCAAGCCTTCAAAGCTTATTTTCTTTAGGTGTTTAACCTCTAAATGTGTTAGGAAAGGATCGGTCAGCCAATACAAGTCTTATTTGTTAAGTTTGTGAGCCAAGCAGAAGGCAAACTGTGTTTTCAATAAAAAATACTATTGCAATAAAATATTTTGTCCTTGTAGAAAGGTCTGTCTTGATAAAAAACCACGTTTTCACATAAAGGAACATTTTGAATGAAAATGTACACAGAATAGATGTGTTGTGCAGAGTTAAGTCTGAGCACACAGGAAGATGAACGATTGCTTTTTCAGAGTGAAAAGAAGGACTGAAAGACCAACAAGGGAGAGACAATGGAAGTGATGACTAAGCCACTTTTATTTCTAGCAATAGAGGTAGAGAGAAAAAAAAACATACATTTAGGAGATATTAAACAGGCAAAAGTGACAGCATTGAGAGTCTGAATATGGAGTTCTTCCTGAAGAGCAAACTGGCTTTTGAATTAAACCATCCATCAGTGTGGTGCCTTCAAAAGGAAATAAAGCAAAGTTTGCTTCATATGCATCTTCCCACTAACAAAATTATAGAACATTACAATCCAGGAAACAGATCAGTTACTGACATATCAGTTGTAAGAAGAGTTTCTGATAGCACTGACTATGGTCAAGGAAAAAATACAAACATATGCTTAACTTCATCCATTCATTACAGAAACAGAACTATGTAAACAAGCCTCAGTGTGACAGTAACTTACTAGCTCCAGAGTTTTAATGTATTTGTTTTTACCATCAGGTAGTTGAAAGTGTTGCTTAGTATCACTGATTTATAAGAGGGAGCTTAAACACATTTAGAGTTAAGTTTCTAATTCCCATTGTGTTCAGTTCTTTGAGGTATCTCTGGCTACAGATCTGCATGGTGCAATGAAGTACAGTAGAGACAGACCTGAATCATTGCCAGCTTAGCCTGCTTGCAAACAGGGCTTATTAGCATGAGCACGGCACCATCATAATGCTGCAGTGTTGTTTTCAGCCCTGCAATAGTGCTCCTGCATAGTGCAGCATTGTCATTTTCATAGGCACATCAGCTGAGAATAATGCTAGCTTGGAGAGCTCTGTGCTTCATTAAGCAGAGTAGATTTAAATATCTTTATATTGGCCACCCCTCAGTTCCTCAGCATATAGAAGGTCTGAATCCAGCTTTATGAGTCTGGCATTATTCTCCTAATGGATGGACTATTTTTCTCTAAGGAGATGGATACTTCCTTCAGTTTATCTGTATATTTATTTTAGAGATAAGCACATTCTGAGGTGGTTCCCAGAACTGGGGCTGAAATATTCATACAGATTAGGATTCCTGGGAAACAGAAAAAAGTACTAGCTATATTTCTAGGGAAATAGCATTCTCAATGCCACACACATACAGAGAGAGATAAAGTCATTTTCTCTTTCCTGTTAAAATTTCTGAATAATCCCAGACACAGTTTCTAAAAAACTTTATATTTTATTTTTATTTTATTTTAAGTCAAACTTTACATTACAACCCTTAGTAATCAACAACTGACTTAAGCATTAATGAACCAACTTTTCTATTAGGTAACAGCCAATAGATTACTGCCATCTTATATTGTCTCTGGGTTCCAGCGTCCTAGTTTTCTCCAACTGCTAATTTAGAATGCTTTCCACTGTTACAAAGAAAGTAGTTAACTGCTAAAGTGCAATTTCATTGCCCTAAAACAGTAATATATTTGCATTTATTACTAATAGTCTTAAAACCTATTACTGATATAAAAGAGAGGATAACAACATGAAGAGTTTGAAGGGCAGTAGATAACAGTCTGAAAAGGGCTTTGAAATGCCTGAAGTATCAGACATAAAATAGGAATGATAAACAAGTTCATTATTTGTTAGTAACAGTTATGCTGGAGGGAACACTTTTTTATATTATTTTTCCCTTTTTAAAGTTTCATGGAGAATGTATTTCAATCCTAAGATGGGCATAAATTAAACATGTTTTACCCAGCTGTTCAGCTAATAGCAAGAACTAATGAGCTGTATAGTGATGAAGCTATTCAGCCAATGTGAAAGGACTATACGGGGCAATCTTTGATGAACAGAGAGAAAAGTTCCCTTTCTGTCGCCGTTTGCTCCTGATTACATATTTGGGTTGAGCTCAGCTCTATACCACTTTGAGGTACATGTAGGAACAATTGTATCTTTATTGTCTGGTGATCATAATGCAAAAATTTAGCTATAATGTGAAGGGACCTAGAGATGTCTTAAATAAAAAGTTGATATCCAAATCTTTCATTCTGACAGGTTTTAAAACAGTTCTTCAGTGGCTGGTTTTTCGGTCCTGACCAGCTATTGCTCTCAGAGGCTATGTTTAAAGATAGAGCTGCTTAGCTTCTCAGGAAATTAAGCTGGTTTATTTGGCCAGAGTATTTGGCCTGTTGAGAAGCTTATCTTTAAACATAGCATTTCCTTCAGAGCACACTGGCACAGACTGGTTGTTCTCGTTAAGTTTGAAATTGGACATGGTTAGACACAAGTTCCCCACCCTCACTTGGAAATTTTTTCTTCAAATATCAGTTGGTTCACTTGTCTTAGGACTCACAAGACTTACATATGTTCATACAAACTATTTCAGATATAAAAGAAAACATAAACATCAATCTTCATGTACTTGTAGCACAAATCTCAAGACCTCATTTCCTTTCTTATTAACTTCAGTAAGTTGATGAATGATGCTGATTTTACTCTCTCAGAGGTTGAGATTGAGAAGGTGTCTGAGCTTTCTCCTTAAACTATTACACTCTAATGTTTCTAAAATTGTTAAAGCTTCCAAATAATAGTTCATCCAATTCTTAGATATTCCTAGTCTTTTGAAACTGTAAATCATGGAATCACAGAGTCACAGAAACAAAGAATCATAGAGGTTGGAAGAGACCTATGGAGGTGACTGAGTACAAACTCCATGATAAATCAGATTTCCTAGAGTAGGTTGGACAGGAAAGTGTGCAAGAAGGTTTTGAATGTCTCTCGAGAAGGAGACTCCAAAGCCTCTCTGGGCAGCTTGTTCCAATGCTCTCAAAGTAAAAAAGCTTTTCCTCTCATTCATATGGAACATTCTATGTTCCAGTTTGCACCCATTCCTCCTCGTTCTGTTACAGAGCACCACTGTAAAGAGTCTGAACCCATCCACTTGGCAACTGTCCTTTAGATATTTATAAGCATTGATAAGATTTCCTCTCAGTCTTCTCTTCTCCAACCTGAATAGTTCCACGTCTCTCAGACTTTTCTCATAAAGGAGATGCTCCAGGCCCTAATCATCTTTGTGACCCTCCACTGGACTTCCAGTTGTTTCCTATTTTCTTGAATCTAGGAGCTTGGAACGGGATACATTACTCCAAATGTGGCCTCAGCAGGGCAGAGTAGAGGGGGAGAACATCCTCCTTTCCTGATCCCCCTTTCCTGATCTCATTTCTGCGTGTTCAGACAGCATTCTTGTTTTTTTTTTTTTTT
>WBMW01004099.1:77127-113630 GCA_013396635.1 Penelope pileata | reverse complement strand
TTTTTACAGGTGATCTGTCCTTGCTTGCACAGCTTGTACTTCTCCTTCTTTCCCCTCAGTTTGACCAGTAGGTCCATGCTCAGCCATGTTGGTTTCCTGCCCCTTCTTGTTTTCCTCTACTAGGGGACAGAGAGCTCTTATGCTCTCAGAAGAGTATCTTTGAAGAGTTGACAGCTTTGCTCCACTCGTTTGTCCCTGAGGACAGCCTCTCAGAGATTATTCAATATAGTCCAGAGAACCTCCAATCTTAACCACTTTAATGAACTCCTTTGCATTGCTGAGCACCAGGTCCAGAAATATTTCTTCTCCGGTTGATCTGTCTAACACCTGGACCAGGAATTTGTCCTCAACACACTCCAGGAGTCTTCAGGAATGCTTGCAGCCTACCAGGTTGCTTTTGCAGGAGACATTTGAGTGGTTGAAATCTCTCACCAAGATGAGAGCCTGTGAGCACTATACTTCCTACAGTTGAAGCAAGAAGGCCTCAGCCACAAGCTCCACCTGATCAGGCAGCCTGTAGTAGACCACAATCACCAGATGTCCTTTATCTGGTCCCTGATTTGCACCCACAAGCTCTCAAACTGTCCATGGCTGTTTGTCTGAGGCAGTTCTTCTCACTCTATCCACCTCAACATACAAAGCAACTCCCTCACCGCCCTTCCCTGCCTATCTCTTCTGAAAAGCTTGTAGCCCTCACTTATCATTTTGCAGTCATATGAATTACTCCGCCATGTCTCTGTGATTGCTATTAGCTAATAATTTTCTAATTGCTCTGTGGATTCCAATCCCTCCTGCCTATTTCCCAGACAGCATGCATTGGTGTGGAGACATTTCCTCAGGGTTATCAGCAACATTACCTTCTCAGAGGAGCCCTCTCATGATCCTCTGGGAAAATTCTGATGTTTTTCCCCACCATTTCCTAATGTGACAGCATTCCCCTGTCCTTTTCTGTTACATAGAGCTCCATCCCTTTCCCTCACTGAATCTAGTTTAAGGCCCTGATAATTAGTACAGCCAGCTTACTCCCCAGAGTACTTTTGCCACACCTGCTCAGTTGCTTTCCATCTGATGCCCACATACCCAGTGTCTCAAAGGCCTGTCAAAGATCATAGATCCCAAAGCCTTGATCATGACACTGTCCATGCAGCCAGTCATTCATTTGACCTGTTCTCCTTCTTCCTGCCAACCTGAAGGACAGAGGAGAACACTACTTGCACTCCTGATCCCTTCAATATTTTTCCAAGAGATGTAAAGTCACTAATGTTGTGTATTTTCCTTGTTGCAGCCTCCTGAGGCCCAACTTGAATGAGAACAAGTGGGTAGTAGTCATCCTGTTTTATCAGTGTTGTAAGCCTCTTCTTGACATCTTCTAATGCATGTTCATGGCAGACAGCACACCTCTCTGGTTGGCAAACAGGGACTTCGGTGTCTTTCAGTGAGGAGTTCCAAGAGACAAGGCTCTTGGCTTTTCTTTGGTGGCACTAGCTCTAATGTTGTTCCTCAGTTGGACCTGATTAATATACTCATTGCTTCCATGGTCTTGACTGCTGCCTACGTTCTCTCCTTTCTTTCAGCTCCAGAATCTCATATCTGTCTCTCAGAGGCATTATGGAGGTAGGAGGTAGATGTCTCCTTCTGTTCTGAGCAGAGACGATGGTCCAGTCCCCTTTGCCTTGTGTGTGGACTTGCCTCCATTCGCTCCTTTTCTCTGGGGTCCTGACTCCAGTCTGATGAGTTATTGCCTCAGCCTGATGGGATATAGGCTGCCTTGAATCTTGCGCTTTTTTCTGTGATAGGACCTGTCTCTGCGAGGGCAAAGTGTAGTTCTTCTGTTCCTTTCTTTTAGCTCCCATTACACTTTTTATCCTCTATATTACGTCTTATAACCTCACCACTACGTTGAGTAGATCATCCACCTGCTCACATCTCATGCAGCTGTTCTCACGCTGCCACACCATGCCAGTGAAAGGCTCATGCACTCTGTGCAGCTGGAGTTCTGGACGGCTACATGGTTGCCTCACAATTCTGTCTGGATTTCAGCATCCTTTCTGACAGGGGAAAACATCCTGGATCTCCTTCTGGTGGATATGCATCTTCATCCCTGGAGGGTGATCCTGCATTTACAGGGTGATGACACAGTACTTAGTGGGCAATAATCATCTAGAGAGGTTCCTGTCTAGTCCACAGGGTACTCGCCCTTCCCTCTGTTCCCCACCTGCATGAAATTCCGTGCACTGCTATGTGCTGTTCGACGGTCCTGTTTGCAGTGCTTCTGTCACTGGTGCTCCTAGAGGCTGGTTTTATACATGCGGGGATTTACATGCCCCTTCTGGCTCCTCCCACACTGCATCAGAGCAGGGTCTCCTGAGGGCTCTTTGTTTCTGACTGAAAATGGTGGTTTTAACGACAATTTTGCCTCACTGGAAAAGGATATCCTGCACAAGCCTCCACTCCAGAGGTCATCCCCTCAAAGTCTACTGAAGTCTTCCCCAGACTCTCTCTTACCTCCAGGGTCTAGAATTCCCGAGGCCAAACTTAGCAATAAAGATGGAAGCAAGGAAACTATTCAGTAATTAGACCTTTTCAGTGTCCTCTGTTACCAGAGCACCCACCTCATTTTCCCAAGTATTCCTTTTACTATTGACATACTTAAAGAAGCCTTTCTTGTTGTTTTTCATCTCCCACACCGGATTTAATTGCAAATGGGCCTCAGCTTTCCTATTACATCCCTGCATGCACTGACAGCATTCTGATATTCCTCCCAAATGACCAAATTCTTTTTCTGTATTCCATAAATTTTCTTATTCCATTTGAGTTTTTCCATGAGCTTCTTGTTCATCCATGCAGGTCTCCTGCCACCTTTGCCTGATTTCTTACTCTTAGGGATGCACTAACCTTGAGCATGGAAGAAGCGGTGCTTGATTGTCGACCAACTCTCTTGGACCCTCTTACCTTTCAGTGCTCTAACCTGTAGGATACCTCCACGTGTGTCCTTGAAAAGATCGGAGATGGCTCTCCTGAAAGTCCAGAGTTGCAATCTTGCTTATTGTCTTGCTTCCTCCATGCGAGATCCTGAACTCCGCTATCTCAAGGTTGCTGCGTCCAAGGCGACCCCCAACCTTCACATCGTGACACATTCCTTGTTTGTAAGAACAAGGTCCAGCAGCACACCTGTCCTTTCAGTTCCTTACGAGAAAACTTTCAACAGATAAGTTTACCAGAGCAATTCTTCTTGAAGGGTGCTCAGTAGTGATGGGTAGATGTCTTTCAATTTACTCATCTTGAGATTAGATAATAAGAGTTCCATAGTATGAATGGAGCCAAATGCTTTACCCAATGATTGCAAGGTTGTGCTCCAATTCCATTCTCATCTTTCAGTATGAAGAAGAAATTCACATTTATTGTCTTTTTTTCTTTTTTCTACTTTTTCTTCTTTTTATGCATATGTTATTTCGCTTACTTTTGCAGCCAGCATGTTTGATTAACCTCCGAAATTTACGTGACACCTTCTATCATAGAATCATAGAATGGCTGAGGTTGGATGGGACCTCAAAGACCATCTAGTTCTGACCCCACTGCCACAGGCAGGGTTGACACCCACTAGATCAGCCTGTCCAGGGCCCCTTGAACACCTTCAGGGATGGGGCATCTACAACTTCTCTGGCAACATGTTGCAGTGAAATATAATGGAGTTCAGTCTGCCTGTGATCTTCAGGTACTACTGCATCTTTATCCTCCCCCTCTTTATCACATTCTTATTATTATTACAGTTGTCATTGTCACTATTGTCATTAAAGCACTCTCATCCAGAAGTAGAAGAGTTATCAGCATCAAAATGTTATTATAGAAAAAATAAATAAGCATTTCCTGGGTATAGAACATAATTTTTAGACTCTCTCAAGTGCTGATGAAAGGAAATTCATATAAAAAGAAAAATAAAAAACAAGAGAAAGGAAAAAAAAGAAATAGAAATGCTGAGATTCTCAGATTCTTCGTATGCAGATAGTTCAGTGCCTCTGCACTTGTAAGTCTGTGCTATATTTTGGATGCCTGAAGTGGTGCTTTGGCTAAATACAAATATCAAGACTCTTTCCAAAAATAATTGACAGGACAAAAGAGAGCTAAGTAGATACAAATAAAGCAGGAAAAAAGCATTCCAAAGTTTTCATAGAGATTATTGAAATTTTTCATACTAGAATTTTGAAGTTGTTAACACGTTTGTATTTTTTTTCAACTATGATACTGATTATTTTTTTACTTCACTGAAAATCTAAGATCAGTCTCACTGTTAATAATGGCCAGGTTCAAATTATTATGTAATTCATTTATAATGACAAAATATAAGATTCAAACACCCTTAGGAAGTCAGCCAGTTTCTAAAGATAAGGTAGTAAGGCCTAAAACATGGAATGTGATCACATTGTACAATTTGGACTGAGGCTAACATAGCCATGGATGGATCGCTCAGTCTGCAAACAGTGATTCCTCATAAATCATTATGAAAAATAGACTGACTGTAACAGTTCATAAATTCAAGGTAAGTGTCTATTTTCATAAGACCCAAGCGGACAGGCAGTGTTAGGGATGCAAACATGTCACCACCCCATGCAGTAGTTAATGTGTTAGCATTTTAACAAATTGAGCCACTTCACTGGCCTATTTATCAGTTCAAGCTATTTAGAAATGTTGCTACCACATGTTGTCCGTTGAAATGAATGCTAAACACTGCATTTATAAATGATAATTTATGACTCATAAATGTCTTTGCTATTAGAGTCATTCTGCCACCGTGAATGGAATTGATAGCAGCTTCTGCACTTCGTGGTTTATTTTTTCACTCCCCTCATTTCAGAGATACTGTTGATATTAAAGTTCTAGTGCCCCACAGAGGATGTTATTTAAAAGGCTGCATGTACCAGAAAGAGGTTATTTTTTGAGTCCTATCCACCTTGTAAATTGATTTCAGCTTCCAAAGTAACATTTAGGACTAATTATTCAAAGATCTTTGGAGTATGTAAAGTATTCAAAGAGTTTTCAGTAATAATAAAAATAGTTTAAAAAATGAACAAGTAAACTAATAAACTCTCTTTCCCTTCTCTTCCTCCTCCTATTGAAGTCATTTTTACCTTAGCTCAGAGACGTTACAGTTACATCCTTCTAAACTCTTCTCATGCTGAAATGCCAATGACCAATCAGATTTGCCTAAACAGTTTTGTTTCTTCTTGGGTCTGAATTTAATTTTGGTCCAAATTCTTGACTAAATCTTACAGAAATGCTACCTAGCTTATTACCAACTTGCTAACAAGCTGCAAATTATTTTTTGTTGAAAAGTCTGTTTATGAGAAAGGGTTATTTTTACTATGTAAGTTGACTGCAAATTCCAAGGTTACTTTTAGTTTCCCAATACGGAAAATACAGTCACTTAATTCTGTCTATGTCCATGACATGAATTTCTATCAAGGGACTAAAAAACTGATACATGAGTTGGTTTAGATCAGATACTTGATTTTTAAGTAGCTCAAATTAGGTAGGTGGAATTTAAACCATGGAGAAATTCCATGGTTTTTATGTCTTTAGTGCACAAATATGCCAAGCTCTCCAAGAAAATTAGATCTGTGTCCACAAAAGGCTATCTCAAAATATGTAGTCACTTTGCAAACATATATTTTATAAATATGAACACAGATTTACAGCCAACTACTCAAAAATTTTTCCCAAATATATGGATGATTTCTGTAAAGTTGTCTGTTACATAAACTGAGGAAACATATTTTGTTATGATTACATCACTTGTTAGTTTTCTGAGGTCCCTCATATAGACACACCATAATGCACTGAAGTAAACTGTTCTGCTTTCATGCTGAAAAGTATATCTTGTACACCCCTAGTTCCTCATGGGATTTTGCCTCTAACCAAGAAATATGACTGCAAGGCATCCAAACAAAACCATTTTGGGGTTTTACTTGTAAAACATTTTTAAGGAACTACCCATGTTGAAAAACAGTTTTCATTAAAAACAAGACGTGTGGAACAAGTACGGTAAAAGGCAAATGTTAAGAGGTTGTATTATCAGTGACATTAATAACAAGAAGTCTTATACCAACAGTTATAAGGAAATGTCTTCAAAATATCTTCAACAAGCATTAATTTGACCTAGAAATCAGAACTTTTCTGAAATATGCATAACATTTTATCAGTGAAACAAAAAGAAATTAAATTACTTTCTCAATATTGACTTTAGGATGGCAAAAAACAGTGCAAAAGACAAGGCAGGAGCTCCCTCTCACCCAATTTTATCAATCATTTTGAGACACTTTATGCCATGCTTCCAGGTTTACATCTCACATGGAGTCTTGTGTGGTCAGCAAGTGAATAAGAGTGTTGAAGGAAATGGAATTGGTATCAAGAAGTTTTATTTCCTCTTTCTAAGTGTTGTTAATTATTCAGTGTTCAGTGGAAATGCCAGTTCAGGGTTATTTTGTCAGTTTTTTCAGGAAATCTGTGCTATCTTGCCTCCATTTCAAAAGAGATGTCTTATCAGAGTTCTTGACTGAAAAAAAAATAAAATAGGAATTCCCACAGAAATATTTCCTTTAGAGTCTTTTTTATTTATTTTTATTCAAAACAACATCTGTTTGTTTGTTTGTTTTAATTCTTATGAAATGCCAAAACAATTTGTCTGTTTATTTTGTAAAAGCTAAATTTAATGAAGGCTTGAGAGCTTGGATTTTAGAAATGGGGGTCACTTAACTTCTCTGACTAAAGTAAAAATCCTGTTCATGAACTCAACACCTCTGACTCAGAAACACTTGACTTTGTTTTAATAACTCTATTACGGTATTTATATGCACAGATTGAGAAAGTCCCTTTTACAGAACAATCTAGAAGTCTGTATATGTATTGCTAATTTTAAACGTTAATCCTTTACAGTCAGTATGACTGCCATTCAAAATCAATGAAAATTAAAACCAACAGATGGCAAGTGTTAAAGAATATTTTCTGGCAAATGAATTGTTTTTCAGTTGAACAGAAAAATTGGAGACCTTATTTATATTACTTCTAACATAGGTCTACTTTTAGAGAGCTCCTGTGCTGCAATTACCTTCTTCTGTGGTCCTTTCCAAGTCTGAACTACTCATGAGTGAGGAGAAAAGGACATTATTTTACTGTTAAAATCAGGTAAAATGCTGAATGTTAATAATTTTAATGTGATTTGAGATTATTGTGCTGAATGTTTTGTGCTCATTCCTACAATGGCAATGTCATGTACAAAAATACAGAGAATAAATTAGACATTGGAATTTAAAAGTGAAATTATTTAATTTTCAACAAGTTGGCAAATGATTGAATCATAGAATGATTTGGATTGGAAAGGATCTTAAAGATCATCTGGTTCTAACCCCTGCTGTGGGCAGGGTTGCCAACCACCAAATAAGGCTGCCCAGGGCCCCATTCAGCCTGGCCTTGAACTCCTCCAGGGATGAGCATCCACAGCTTCTCTGGGAAGCCAGTTTCACTGCCTCACCACCCTCTGAGTAAAAAATTTCCTCCTAATACCTAATATAAATCTCTCTTTTAATTTAAAATTATTCTCTCTTGTCCTATCACTATCTGCCCATGTAAAATGTCAGTCTTCCTCCTGCTTGTAAGCTTCCTTTAAGTACTGGAAGACCACAGTGATATCTCTCTGGAGCCTTTTCTTGTCCAGGATGAACAAGCCCAGCTCCCTCAGCCTGTCTTTGTAGGAGAGATGCTTCAGCCCTCTGATTATGTTCATGGCCCTCCTCTTGACCCGCTCCAATAGTTTCACATATTTCTTGTGCTGGAGTGGGTCCAGGTGTGGAGGCAGTACTCCAGATGGGGCCTCATGAGGGGAGACCAGAGGAGGACAATCCTGTCCCTCACCCTGCTGGCCACCCCTGTTTTGATGTAGCTCAGGATGCATTTGGCCTTTTAGTCTGCAAGTGTACACTATTGGCTCACATTAAACATTTCATCTACCAGAACCCCCAAGACCTTATCTGCAAGGTTGCTCTCAATGAGTTCTCACAGTCTGTACATATGTCATGCCTGGGATTGCCGTGACTCAAGTGCAACACCTTGTACTTGGCCTTGTTGAACTTCACTAGGCTCATGTCAGCCCAATCCTGTGTTTCCTATTATCTATTTTCAATGTTCAGAAAGGATGAGGTGAACTGCACTCTAGTCTGTCTGTTCCTAAACCAAAACTGAAGGGAATCTGAGTTGATTAGTATAGACATAGATCTGGAGTATAGTCTTTCTATTTTACAAGCTAAATCCCAGAAAAAAAAGAAATCTGTCAGAGAAGCACATAGGGGAAGATGTAAAACAAACAAACAAACAGAAAACAAAATAAAGACTTGCAGAATTACTTTTTTAGAATGATATAAAACTTGTTAAAGCTGAATGTGAACCTAAAAATGAATAGATAAATAATAATTAGAAGAAATAAATCAAAAAATAAATGGCGTGTCTGGTATACGTTATTGATAACTTTTCTTTAAACTAATGCTCCTAAAAATTGCCTATCTAGCTTAAAAATGGATATAAGCTTCAGGGCAGCTATTGCAGAAGACTCCTCCACTAGACTGACTCTAGAAACGGTACAGTCTATTTAGAAAAGAAAGAACTTCCTCAAATCTGAACCATAACAGTTTCCTGATTGTTATTGCCAGCTCCACAGAGAATCTCTGGTGCTGAAAACATGTAGGCTTCTAAATATGGATTTGCAAGTTTAATTTTAGGGATTTTTTTTTTGTTTCATTCTGTTTTCTTCGTGTTTCTTGTTTTTGTTTGATGCTGATATCAGCAGGATGCTGATATAGTGTTGACTTTGTTTCCACAACCAACTGAATAAACATATATATTTACCATTTATGTTAACAGTTGTGTAAGCAGGAATCTGTAAATCTTTTCTGCTATTAATGTTATTTTCACAATACAGTTGTTCACTCCAATAGTTTTATAAAATGGAGATAAACCACGGTAGCCAGGAAATGAAAAAGAACACATTGCTAAAACTTTTTGTGTAAATATTTTTTAGTATTGTCTGAATTTGAAATTATCAATTTTTGATAACCAAATCTGTGTTTCAAGGCTACATCAAATGTTAAAAATATGAAAGTAAAGGTCAGCCCTGCATCATCATAATTTATCTCTGAGGTAAAGATTGTCTTTCCAGCAGTATATTTCACTCCCTTTGAAGCATCATCTCTAGTCATAAAAATAATAATTCTAGTCCATTTGGCAGTTGTTGCTAGCAGTGACAAAAAATCAGATAACAAGTGAAGAGTTTATAGGATTAGGCAAGTCCCTACTGAAAGTTTTTTCAGTGCACCAAACTCTGTAAGAGAATTCATTACTTGGTATTGCTGAGCTAGATATTTGTATTTCATAGCCACATTGTTTTCCCAATAATTTGGGGTGACCAGACTTTTCTTGAAGTGACATTGATTTCTAACACCAAGAGAATTCCATGGCAAAGAGTTCTTCATCTTAACTATAAGTTGTGCAAAGATCAAATAGATCATTTTTCCTTTGAAAACTTCCCTCTGTCAGCCTCCTTTGAAGCTCCTTCTTGCATTAGAAGACGTAGTCTTTCCTGCTTTCGCTCTCCATGCTACTCACAGCACTACAGGCTTCTATGCTAGTTCCCTTCAGTTTCCTCTTTTCAGAATAAAGACTCCCAGATTTTTTGGTGACTCCACACATAAAACCCATTCTCTGCCTTCCGTATGTCTGACCACTGTTCTCTGACTGTCCTTGACTGAGACACTGAGAGTAATCAGATTTGGGGGTATACAGGCAATACCACTAATCCAGCACAACAATTCCCAGGGGTCTTGCTAGTCTAGTCAAACCCTGCTAGTTAATTCCTGACAGCCAAGAGGATTTTCATCACAGATGGTTTTAGTTTAGGAATCGCTATTACACCGGGTGAAAAACCATTTCTCAGACATATATGCTTCCACGTTAGAACTTTTTTCTCTTATTTTTTTTCTCTTCAATGAGAAAATCTGAGAAGGAAAAAAAAAAAGATACAAAACATGTAAAGTAAAATAAAATTTTCCTTCTTAGTTATAGGCTAGTCTCTCCATCTGTAAGTGATGAGAGGCTGAACTGTTTCATTCCGTATAAATACATGCACTCTTTCCTAGAATTTAAAAACAGATTTAGCAGTCATAATTGTTTCCTCAGTCTTTTATTTCTCCAGCTTAGCTAATGAAAAGAGGCTACATATCAAATGTGATATCTTCATCTGTATTCTAGTTATGACTCTATAGTTTAACTACAATTTTACAACAATCAATGTAAAGATAAAAGAGTAATTAATTTTGGCTTTGAAAATGACTGTTAAAACTTGAGATTTGGACATCAAATAGAGAGATTTACATCGGACTATGTCATTTTCTTTATGGTCCTTTTGCTTTTCTTACAGTTCTAAAGCCCACATGCATTTTTAGGTCACAAATCATAGATACAGACAAGTTGAAAGGGACTTCTGGAGGTCTCTAGTACCATCCACAACTCAAAACACACCCAATTAGACAAGGTTCCTCAGTGCATTGTCCAGTAGAGCTTTGACTATCTCCAGCAATGGAGATTTCACCATGCCTCTAGGCATCCTGTGAAATACTTGACCACCCTCATTATTATATAGATAAAATTTCCCACCTTCCATCTTGCATCTTGCAGCCTTTATCTCTATCCTTAATCTGGCTAATCTTCAAGAAGTCAGAATCAATCTTTCCTACACTTTCTTGTCATGTAGTTGCAGACAGCAGTAAAATCTAGTTTAGCCTTTTCTTAAAGCTAAACAAACCCAATTTTGCATCCTTTTTTTTGCATCTCCTAGACTCCACTCTCCTAATCATCACCTGCTTGTACCTCCCAGAATGCAGCTGGCAACCTCTAATGCACAATTAAGCTGCTGATTCCTTTCCAATCTCTCGTCCAATGGATCTCCAAGCTACTTTTTCTGCAAAACTGCTGTCTATTCTGTTGCCCCTCATCTTGACAACTAAGCAGACTGAGACACATAGCTCCTACATATAGCTCCTACAATAAGCTATTTTTATCCGTAAGCTTTAGAAGAGTTCAGAATGACTATACTGCAGATGCTACACTTAAGACACATGCATCTCTGGACTCTTCCAAATTTCTGTACTCGGTAGACAAAAGGTTAGATTCTCTACAGGAGATGTTAATTTTGGTAGCTTAGAATTGTTGGGGATAGGGGGATGCCCATAGGGGGATGCCGAAGAACAAAAAGACATAGAAACCATCAGGAAAGATTGCATTCTTTCTTGGGAAATTGCTTGGATTTACCTATGGGAGTTCAATTTCTCCCTAGGAATGTAGCACAGATCTAAGAATCACAGAATCAGAGAATCATAGAATGGCTTGAGTCAGAAGGAACAAAACCTTAAGGATTACCTAGTTCCAAAGACCCTGCCATGGGCAGGATTGCCACTCACCAAATCAGGTTACGCAGGGCCCCATCCAGCCTAGTCTTGAATGCCTCCAGGGATGGGACATCCACTACTTCTCTGGAAAACCTGTGCCAGGGCCTCACCACTCTCTAAGTACAAAAATTCCTCCTAATAATTAAAATAAATATTTATTTAGTTTAAAACCATTCTCCTTTGTCCTATCGCTATCAGAGCATAGGAAAATCAGTCTCCCTCCCAATTATAAGCTCTCATCAAGCACTGAAAGACTGCATCGAGGTCTCCTCAGAGCTTTCCCTTCTCAAAACTGATCAAGTCCAAATCCCTCGTGAGGCACTCCATGAGAGGTGCTCCAGCCCTCTGATTATCATCACGGCCCTCCTCTGGACACCTTTAACACCTCCACATCTTTTTTCTGTTGGAATGGGTCCAGGCTTGGATGCAGTACTCCAGATGGGGCTTCATGAAGGCAGACCACAGGGGGACAATTCTCTTCCATTCCATACTGGTAGCCCCTCTTTTGATGCAGCCCAGGATACAGGTGGCCTTTTGATCTGCAAGCGCACACTGCTGGATCATGTCAAGGTTCTTGTTCACCAGGGACCTCAAAGAATCCAAGAATGGATTGTCATGTGTGCTGTTTGGCCAGTTCTTAGGATGTTTGCGAATAAGA
The DNA here is from genome assembly GCA_013396635.1 of Penelope pileata. Classification (NCBI taxonomy): domain Eukaryota; kingdom Metazoa; phylum Chordata; class Aves; order Galliformes; family Cracidae; genus Penelope; species Penelope pileata. The sequence continues at coordinate 101,486 of WBMW01004099.1, read as the reverse complement.
CAAATTACACAGAGGTTCGTTCTTACCGATTTTATTCCCTTCCCTCCACCCAGGAGACAAACCTGATTATGTGATGCCAATATCAAAGCTAGACAACAAATTAAGGAGAAATAGTGAAACAATATTTTAATTTTAACACTCCCTCACTGTTTTCCTCAATCTATTACAAATCATTTTTTTCACCCAGCTCCTGGCTCAGAACCAAAGAGGAGCACACTGAGGAAAGGCAACCCACTTCCTATTGAAAGTAGCTAGTTTAAGAACACTCAGACAATTTGCAGTCATAAACATCTACCCCACTTTTTTTTAAGTTTAGTTTTTTCATGCAAAAGCACTCTATAATTTCATAATGTTATAGTGATAATGGCAGAACAATAACATTTTTACATATTCAGCAGGTTCCTACCTCAACAAAAAAAAAAAAAAAAAAAAAAGCATATCTCACACATCAGTTAGAGATAGGCGTAAATCTTCAGTGAAAGATTTTTCCTCCATCTGTTCAGATAGTGTGTTTCATATCAAAATGTTTAGTAGCTTTGAAAAAAATAAAAAATGCATTTAAAAAAATCAGCATCACTTGCTGATTTACTTTGCTAGAGAACAGGTGACTCTACTAAACACAAGAGAAGAGCTAGATGAGATGTGTCAGCTTTGTAACCTAGTGGTCATTTCTTTGGTTCACATTAATGAACATTTTGTTTCTCAATGTAGAACAAAGATCAGAAGATACAGAGGTCTAACCTCTTCAGGATGAAATAAAAAGCATTGTGACTTTTACATGCCTTTGCCTGTGAAGGGTGAGTAATGGAAACATTTTCAAAATGTACATCATTGACATAATTGGCATTGTTTTCTTTCTTCCACCAACTCTAGAGCCAGTCCTGACCTCAGAGGTGCAGAGCAGAGAGTACCATCTAGGGCTGAGTTGGCAGCTCAGATATGTAAGAGTATAGCTGCACCAGCAGAAAAAGAAGGATCACTTCAGGAACCCATATGGAAGGGCTACGTGTTTTACTGGAAAACTTGGCACTTAGCTTGGGGTATCACCCAGGAAATGACAGGAGATCTGAACAAGGGACAGCAACACAAAGTCCCTGACGTACAAATACAACTAAATTCTGTCCTAATCCACCAGTTTAGCAACAACAGGATTCCGTAATTTGGGATCTTTCTCTCTAACAAAGGTATTTGAAAGATTGGTGTTCAAAATTAAGAATATGCAACAAGAATATGCACCCGGGTATATAACTTTCAGTCTCTTCAGTCAGACAAAGTGAGTTCAACCCAGAATTTAGGTCCAGTTGAAATTATGGTAAGTACTCAATAAATTAATCCATGGTGGTCAAAATTTTGTTTTCCCCTTAGCCTGCATGACTATATTCATGAATACTCTTGGTCTGGATTTGCTAAGACTCAGAGACAATAGTTTTATAGGGATTCCTTCTCTTTTGAGAAGCTGAATGTCAAAGATCATTCACTGCAGATATAACTTAATTAATTTGAAAGCTTTGATAATCACAGCCTACCCAGAAAGGACCTAGTTGTTCTCTACTCAGAAAACCAATGGTAATTCAATCCATTAGAATTATCCGTCTTGTGGTTATCCCGATTTCACATACCTACAGAATGTAAACTCACATCCAGAGTTCTTTGTATATCCACTTTGTCACTAATGGGAAATTAGTTAAGGTTTGGGCAGGGTGGTAATGCCAAGTAGTTGATGAAAGTACATCTTAATTAGGCTAAGTAAGAACTAGCCACCCTGACAGAATAATATCCTTTCTGTATCTCAGCTAGTTCACTCAGGATTGAAGTAGTTATGGTATGTGTTTCATTGTGCGCCCCTGAAAGCTTGATCTACTGAATGCATTCCTGTAGATGCTCCTGGCAGTCCATATTTATCTCTTAGCATATAAATTCCTTTGAAAGTTTGACCCTAATTCCTAATTTCTGGTCTAAATCATGTCCACTCAAAACAAACTCAAAATAAATACTTGATTCTCAAATTTCCATTGTTTCTATCTACCTTCTCATTCCTCCCTCCCCCCTTTTTTTCTGTTTTTTCCCTGTGTTACAAAATTAAATAATGTATTTGTGAAAGAAGATCCAAAAAAGCACTCTAACTTGTTAGTTCACAGCACTCTTTGCTGTCCTTTCAACCTTTACAAATAATTTGCCTCCTTAAATATATCTTTATCTTTCAGCCATCTCATAATTTTTAGCTTCCCATCATTCCCAGTGAGATCCGCATTGTCCCAATATACTGAAGACCTCAAAGCTGAAAGGATAGCTTTAATTTTACTTTGCATTGCTTTCTTTTTGTGATTATAAACCACCCACAAACACAGGGAAACTTTTGACTTGATTTAAAGCCATCTCTCTGATGTGTCTCCAGCTTTGCCTCTGACTTTGTCTGCGCAGATGTAAATTATTCAGTGAGGGGTGGTTTAGACATGCCTCCTTCATTAACATCAGTGGGACTTGTGAGGCAAAAGGAAAATCTACCCTCCCCACAGACATCTTATGCTAGAAATTTACACTTTATGGCTGTCTAGTAGAACCATATATCACCGCGCTCTTCATAGCTGTTACTCATTCTCCGGAAAAAAAAAAAAAAACACAAAAGAGAGTCGAAAAGAAGAAAAAAGATCCAGTGTTCTTGGCATTATACAGATTCGACACCACATTAAAAAAAAAAAAAAAGAATATAAAAATAAAACATACTTCTGTTAGTGCTTTACTACTAAGTACTGTCAAAATGTGAAAGTCAAAGATGTGCCCAAAGTGGGTGTCATTTGTGATGCTGTAATTAATCACACGTAATTGCTTACAATCTGTGTAGTACCTACTAAGTGATTTTGCAAAGTATAGTTAGACTACAGATGTGTTCCAGGTGGTGCTTTGTATCCTTTTCTAGATTCCTTTGCTGAATGAATTGTTAGTTAAGATATTAACAGCCTGCTGCCAGTAAATCATGTGGTCCGTACAAAAGTATTATTTGGCCCATGGGCAGTATAGTATCATCATTGTTGCAAAGCACAGAATAATAAGGCAGAGACGTATACTAACAGTTAGGGATAGTCAGATTAATCTGATTTATTTTAATGAACAACTAGGCCAGAAAAGCAAACCCAACCATCTGCGCTGCAAAGACACTGAATGCTCGAATTTTTTTTCCTTAATCGTCATATTGCTATATCAGCACATGTGCTAACTTCAAATCTTTACCATAACACATGTGCTCCAATTGTGATCATTTGGATGCAATTTGGTTTATGCTTCCATTTCCCCCCTGTTGATATGAGTGAGACAGTTGTTGCCATTAGAAATGCTTTGACATCTCTGTCTCGATTTCTTAATGTTCTCCTGTGTGACCTTGTCCAATCAAATCTAACAGGTACTGGCACACACTTCTGACTTGATCTGAAAATACACACAATTATGTGTTAGCTGTTTATGAATTGTAATTGACAGTGCTTAAAAAATATGCATCTAGCTTCCTAATGAGGTAAACAAACAGGCAGTGCCCTGTTGTAGAATCTGAGGGTGCAGGAAAAGCCATCTTACATATTCCTCTACTGAATATTAGACAACTAAACTTGAATTAGTGCCAGATGACCGACAAGCAAATACAAATAAATAAAAAGGATCCAGTCGTATAAAGAAGACAATAGCAGTCTGAAAGTCAGTAGCTCTTTTAGTCACTTTTGCCTGGACTCATTTACCCTAATTTAGGCCCGCAATTTACACTCTTGTGTACCCCATACTCTCTTTGCAGCCATGAAGAGGGGGAGATATGTCAATTCTGCGTCACCACAATGATTGACCCCGTCCAAGATCTTACTCAGCTTCTGGAAACACCTTTCATTCTCTCTACACTACACATGGAAAGAGTAGGGGGGAACAGACTCCCAACACCTCATCTAACATCTTTGCTTCTGTAAGATGCATTCAGAAGAATTAAAGTCTAATCACAAATGAAATCACAAATGTACAGCACCTAAAAGAATCCTATAGAGCAGTCTCTCTCCTCAGCAAGATGAGCAGAACAACCTGTGGAGCCAAGTCCACTGTGGCCCTATCAGTGAGACCTGCTGTCCAGTGGAAATATTTGCTAATGAAACTTCCCCTCTTGGGGTGCATAAACAAATGCTCGTGTATGGATTTTCATTGATCTGAGGGAATCAGCTTGATTGACATTAACTCAGGGATCTGTCCAACTGCCCTAGGCAGACATAAACCTATTATTAAAAATAATACTGGGATAAAATGAAGCACATGAAACAGTGCTGGGTGCACTGTTTGCTGTTGGTTATGATAGCTCCATTTCTCTTTTCTGAGCCAGAGGTGTTTGGAAGCTTCTATCCTTTCCATTAACAAATAAGGATGTTGCAGTGCCACAGTGTAAAAACATATTACGGCTGTTAATTGGATGGGCTTGGTGAATGTAAACCAGTGTCAACAGTTGAATAATTTTGGTTATTAGTTTTTCAGTTGAAGGAGGTAGGATGCAAAGCTATGGGGTGAGAGAGGAGAGGAAATTCAGTTAAAGGACAGAATGCGGCCATGGTTAAAAACTAATGGTAAAATGTTGTCTTTGTGCTCCTTCTGTGGTGAAAGGATTAGTCTGTGACATATCAACATAGATATGGCAATGCTGTGTGAGAAATTATAGGGAACATCCATCATGTATTACATATTTTCAGAAGCCTCTCCAAACTTATTCTTACATGGATATTTGTGCTTACTAACCTGCTGTCTCAGTGTTTCTTCGATCAGAGCTGCCTTCTGCGTTTGTTGAACATCAGTTTTAGTGTTTCATGCTTTCTGGAGTAGAAACCTTTTCTTCATTTCTTTAAGTTTTTTTACTCTGATCTCTCTGAGATTTTAGTTGACTATTGTCGTTAGGCTTCGTTTTCACAGAAAAGCTTTCTTAAAATTCTTGTGATTAACAGATTTTGAGATTTAAATAGACAATACTGATTTTCTAATCTATTCTGTGTGTCATTAGCCAAGTCAATTCTGCATCTATGCTGTCATGTCCTTTTGGATAGTGATATACCTTCTAGACAGAGACATCAGAATTGAGCTCACAGCTTGAGCTAAGTGAAATCCCAGAAATGAACACTGCCCCTCTGAAAAACAGTTTGAAAAAAAAAAAGACATATATGGATTAGCTGAAAAAGACAAACCCAAGTGAAAAATAAGAATTCTCAGAGAAATCAGCAATGTGTTATTTTATTGAGAGAGTTGGAGTATTTCATTTCATCACAACAATTCAGAGCACAGGCATCTAAAGTCACTTGAGTGCCTTGCAGTGTCTAACATATCTACATGGACCCGAGAGATGAAACCAGAGAGCCACTGAAGACCTGCTTCACCTTTGCACAGTGATAGCTGGAGGTCAGGTCTGGTATCCCAGAGCATGTAAAAGGGTAGAGGACACCCAAAGTTAGGCAGCATAATTCCATTCAGAGCTTCCCAGTTCTTTATTTTAGAATGCAGTTTTGTTTTAGTTTTTGTGCTTTTTCTGTAGCAGCAAAAATATACGTATATAAATAAAAAATATAATAAGTGAAACAATTCACCACATCTCAACTCACTGAAAAATTCTGTTCTACCCAAGGGAATTTTGGGGGTTCAGTAAGCAAAATTTTTCTACCTCTTGTCTTCTAAAATGAAAGAGAACAAAACCTTTCCATCTATTCTTCCCTCCCCAAACATTTCGAGTTTACGCAAATATGAATCACATAATTACAAAACAGGAATTAACAAGGAACCTTGAACTGCTTGCTTCTGTATGTATATAAATAAAGCCTAGATAAAAACCCTGCTAAATGCCTAATATTAAGCCAGATGAGATTAGATGAAAAGTTGACTTACAGGTAAGACTGCCTTCTAGTTCATACTTCCTTGAGGCAGGATTTTCTGAAGGAAAATTCAATTCAGGACAGATAGGAGGGGTTGAGATAATGATTAATTCTATGGTTTGGGAGAGAACTACCTGAGACTCTGAACACTGAATGAATTTGTGATGGAGATGATATTTACAGCAGAATTCAGATACTTAGCTTATTGTATAGCTGGTAAAAATTAATGAAAACACACCAATAAGAATTTATAGACTTGCAATATTATTAAAACTTTATAACCACTTGCTAATTGGCATCAGTAATGAAAAATAATGTAGCTACATGCATTTAAGTATTTCATGTAGTAATGAGGAAATGAACAGTGACATGAAATACTACTAATAATTAATAGTATGTATATTTTATTAGAAAAATAATATGTCCAAGCTTTTACCAGAAGAAGGGAATCAAATTATTCAGTCTGAGTCTAACATACGGTGGTACTGTTTTAGCTAGAAATTATGTGTGTATGTATACAGAAATGAGGGAGAAGTATTGGCAGTGAAACTACAGAATTGCGAAGACAAGATGCATCAAAGGATCTGCAGATCTCATAGACAGATCCTTAAAAAAACAGTAAAAAATAAAATCATTTTCAGGTACCTGGACTCTCTGCATAGTACATTTAGATCAGCATCACAGGAAAATCATCCAACATGCCTGATTGAGAGCTACCTTGTAAGAAGCATAGAAGATAGGTATATATTCCAGATCTTACCCTTTTCTGAATCTACTCAAAGTTTAGTACGTGTGATCATCCATAAGAATTGCAGTCCTAATCTCTCTGGAACATACTTGTTTATTACTTCCCCCCCTCACCCACCACGGTACAATCAATGATATGTCTTACTTTCTATACATATGAGAATTTGACTCTTAGAATAATCCCTGAAATAATCAACTTTAATTTCCTCTTATGCCTCAAATAGTTAAAATGTGATCTCTATCTTCCTGGGAGAGACTGCTAACAAATAGCATAAGCTTGCATTTTCTATCAGCTGATCATTGGATGAGATAAAGAATCAAAAGAAAGGAATGGAACATACTAGTTCCCATTTTTAACTGAACATCCTACAACAAACCAAATCATCTAGTTGAATTCATTTTCTTGTGTCCTATTAACTACTTGTTTATTCCTTCCTTCAAAACAAAAATTATTACAAAGCAGGGAATACGTCTATCTTAATCTTATTTGTATCATAATGGATTGGATGCTTGCCTATTATAAACTGAGGAGGGCAGAAGCTTCCTGTTTAATCTTGAACCAAAATTTTCAAGATTTTTCAGGTATAAGAAAAGAAAAGACTAAATTCTTGCAGAGAGCAATTGAACATAGCTTTCCCAGTCCTGGAGGGCTGCTATAACCATGGAGAGATTCCATTATTGTTTTTTCAATCTCATTCTCTGGAGGGAAGCTAGATAAAAGGCTTGTAGAACATAACTTTGATTCATTGTGTGTACTCCTCTGGAATACAACCATGAGAGCCAAATTTTTTTATTTTGTTCTTGTTTACTTTGTTCTGAGCCATGAATCCACCCATAAATTAAATAGATTTTATCAATTTTATTTCAGGGTGACGTGCTGACAATCAATGTTTATTAATTACTGTGTGATCTTTTATATAAATTCCACAGAATCTATGATGCCTTTTATTGAAGTAATTTGTCTCATCATTTTCAGGCATTTCATGGAGCAGATTGTAAGCCAGCTCTCTTGGGATTTAATTTATCTTTCCACTATCCAACAATACCTGCATTCAGAAAGGTATCTAGCCAGGCACCATGTTTCATATGATTTCTGCTTTTAAAATTAATTATTAATTTATGCACGGAATTGCCTCAGTTTCTTTAGAGAAAGAGACAAATCTTATGAAAAAGCTTATTCTTGTGAAACTCTGCATTTTTCATTGACTTTTCATTATTTCTCTTTTTTTTTTTTCAATCTATGCTTATTTACAGAATAATTTTAAGGTATGATTGTAGAGATATATGACACCTTTTGCCTTCTTATGCATAATATGTAAATAAATTAATGTAATGGGAGTAATTACATTTCCATGACTCCTACACGCCATGAAAACATGAAATTTTTTTGTGTCTGTCCTTCGGTTATCTATTCAGAATTTTGACCTTCTTCACAATGACTCACTCTGTTAAAATCTTTTTCCAAGGTGTGCTTATCTAGTAGGTGCATGATTTTATTTCAGATCTCAGAAAGTCACCTTTTGTCTGTTTATGTTGCTTTTAAGAGGTATTCATTCTTACTTTCAAAAACCCTTTTCAGAATCCATTCTGTTATCTTGATTGCCAAAATAAGCCGTTTTTTTGAACAACGTAAATTAGATCAAATTTCATAAGTTTAACTTATACACATTTCCATCTGAGCTGTTATTCTAGGTTCTTCTTAAAGATTATAGAAAGAAATAGGCACTTTATGACAAAATTCATCTTGTCTTGAATTTGGCAACTTAATATAGGATAGAACAGTCCTGATTTAAAGTACTTACTTATTTTCATAAAACATAAAGAGAGTCAGTGACGAGTATCTCAGATAGAGACATCTGTATTGGAAGTGTCTAAAGTTAAGGAAGATGATTTCCATCCAGAAATGATGAGCAATGGTAACATATCTAAGATCACAAGAATATGTTTCCTCTGCTCTTCCAGTTGAAGAGTAATAGGGTAGATCTGACCACACATCACAAATAAGATAAAAGGCAAAGTCAAAGTGAATAGATTAGAACAAAGCCATATGTAGAACTGCTCAAAGCTGCTGACAAATAATGTTGAACTTCTAACAAAATACTGAAAATCAAAGCCTATTCAAAAACATTTAAAGAAGAGGGGTGGGGAGATGGAGGAGACAGGAATGGGGAAAAGACAAGAGACATTCATTTAGCAAATAGTCTGGGGAGAAGGCAAGTGTAATCTCAGGCCTGTAGCTTGTCCCTTGAGGTTGTGAAGTGTTCTCCTACGTTCAGCTGAACAGTGAAGGTTTACATCACCCTACCAAACAAAGCAATACTTCGGCTGTCTTCTCTCCAATCTACTTAACAACCTCATTTATATTCTACCTGTCTGACTTCTGTTAAAATAAGGCTCCTTTCCTGCACCTATGCTAAATGCTGCCATTCTGTGATTCAGTATTAAATTATATCTCTCTTTTCCTACATCTCTCTTCCTTTTTTCTTTTCCTATTTTTTTTTCTGCTCCACCCTGCATCTCCCAGTTATTTACATTTGTGTTGCAAGCACACTGATTCTTTTCACATGTTTTGCACCAGCATGATATGAACTATTTAATTGTAAATTATTAAGTCATCTGTACTTTCCTGAAATGATTCATAGCGGAGTGACAGGAAATTATTTCTAGTGGAATGACAGGATATGATATGATGAAATCACCATTCACATGTAAATTGGGCTTCTGTTGATAGAAATCCAAAGTCCACTGAGGATTTACAAAAAGAAAATGCTGCAAGGTTTATCCATTGGGTAGATTTTTTCTTAATGAATAACCCCTTTATTAAGTCTGTCCACTTTTAGCTGTTAAAACCCAGGGGGATGTTTCTTATTCAGTTGCAGTTTGATGTGAAGGTTTTAGACAAACAGCTACATTTCTATTCTTTCTGTGTATATATTTTCCCCTCTAGTAACTAATTTGTCAGTCATATATGTACATATATACCTAAGGTCTGACCACTAGCTGGTATAATTCACTGTAGCTTTATTGCTTGAATTGAATTGTGCCAGTTTACCCAAACTGATGTTCTGTAGACCACAGATTCAATACAGACAACTACGCAGAAATTGTCATGCTTCTTTATTTTTGTTCTTTCTACAAAGCTGTCTGCACAAATTATCTCTTTGGCTTCCTCTGATTTACTTTAAAAGTGTTACATTAATTTTAAATGCAAATTGCAATAATTAAATTTGACCTTATAAACTATCAGATGTGATGGGAATTTCCCTTCCTGATTTTTTATCTTAAATTGAAAAGGAACTAGATCAAACAAGCAGGGAATTTCAAAGTCAAAACAAATGCCATTCATGGTTAGGGACTCAGCTACAATAACAGAAAAAAAAACATATGCATGTTTATATATATGTGTGTATTCATGTACAATATAAGTGTTAACCACAAACTATCCCAAATCTTTAAATCTGCATGTAAAACTGGCAACAGTTATTTTTAAAATTATTTCAAGGAGAAAAAGAAAAAAAAAAAATCAAAGTGACCTCAATAGATTGATGTATATATTTTCATTCTTTAGTAATGGATACTTTCAGATACTTCCTAAGGTCCTATTCCTCCTGTCATGTTTAAAGGGTTTATTGTTTCCAGAAAAGCTTTTGCTACTCCCTCTGGAGACTGAACTGATCCAAGGTAATATTAATTCTATGCCTCTCTCTTGTCGGAACTCTACTTCAAACGGAATAAATGAGACGAGGGCTGAAAGAGAGGTTATGCAAGCTGTCATCCTCCATTGTGTTGGAGGCATCAGTGACTCTCAGAACAAATTAGGTGTCACTCTACTAAATCACAGTCAGAAAGGCAAATCAGTTTATAGAAGACTTATTTGGTCTCTTGGAAAGTTCTTGCATTCAGAGCACAGTTAATCTTCTTTTTCTTTTGGTAATTTAAAAAATCTTCATTTTTTATTTCTTTTTGAACAAAGATGAAGGAGAATTTCCTGCTGAGGATTCATAACATTCCCCATACGATTCATGCTGATTAGTTCAGTCTAATTTCTCTTTCTCCAAAATGAAAAAAGATCCCACAAAGGTTTATTTCCGTCCTGGAAATGACTACATATGTTTTATTAGACTGCTTAATTTCGGGATTGTCTTAGGGAAGAGGTCTGTGGCAAAAAGAGTACCTGAATAAAAAAGAATATTTATGAAGCCTGTCAAGTACGAGTCCTTACAATTTTATTTATTTTACAGGTGCCATTCATTCTCTATTAAGTGGCTCTCAGCCTATATAAAAGGAACTAGTGTGGGTTAACTATTTGGTTAATAGTTCTTTAATTCCTCTCTGACGCTTGATTGAACACTTTTTTCTCTCCCAGTAAAAAGAAGTAGAGTGTTTTTTTGAATTTTATGTTGCACAAGAAATGTTTTTTTTTTTTTTTTTTCTGGTAAGATATGTTCATTGACTTCCTGAAAGAAGACAATTGCCATAACTTAGAAAGGTCAACTCAAAGATGGAATGTACATCTCATAAACTGAGGTGTACCATCACATAATTCTGGGTTTACATTATGTCTATGTAAATAAAGAGTATGGTACAACAATAAAACAAGTAGTGCTGAGGGTCATTTTACATTTAAAAGAGATTTATTTAAGATTAGCTTTAGTATAGCTCTGTGAACTAGGACCCAGTAGTTGCTACAGTGTATAGAATTTTGAAAAGGAAATTTAAGTTTTTCTTCATTTAGAAGGTTTCAAGACACCTCTGTGATGAGAACCAAGGGAAAATATCTGGGGTCAATCGGAAGATTTTCTTCAAAAACATAACCTCAACAAAAACTGAATGGAGATAGACCTTAGTTTCTAGCATAGTCCAAGGTATGTGACAATATCAGGAGGGATTTATGTGCCTAGAACTGAAAAGAATCTAAGTCAGTACATCACTTTGTGATTGAAGCTGCAAGTGAATTGGGAATTCAGCCCCAGTTGATTCAAGCACACAGAACGCCACTCTTTTTCCAAAAGTAAATCAAATATAGTTGTCTGATTTTTAGAGAAATCTTTATACTTTACCAGAATTAGAGCGCTTACGTTCATTACTTTCTGAAGTATGGGAAGGATTAAAACTATGTTGAAGGAATTCACCAGACTTACACAACAGTCCCCTAATTTTTTTAGTAGGAAATATAAGGGAAAAGTCATAAATTGAACCTCACTATTATTAATTAGCTAAACAGCTAAACCCCTGGAGCTGAACACCAAAGGGAAGTCAATCCAATTAAAAAGAAAACAGAGACACTCTTGCCTATTGCAAATGAAAAAAAAAAAAAAAAAGATAATAATAAAAAAAATGCAGTCAGATGAGATTAGTTACTGGAAACCAATCTTTCCAACTTTGAAACAGGGATTTAAATCAGACCTATTTTTTTGGCAAGTGTCCACACCATAGACACAGTAAGTGTTTAAAAATGAGGCTTCCTGACTCACTGCTGTTGACATTCTTCTATTTCAAGAGATAAGGGAACTCCTCTGGTACAGGAGGGAGCTGAACTCCTGTCCTCCACATGTTGGAAGACAGATCTAGAACTTGATTAGTTATGAAAACGTAAATAATTGTTTTCATTAGAGCTTAAAAAATAAAGATCTTTGCCAAAGTTTGTTTGTTTTAATTAAAGAAGAAATAGAGGGATGATTGAAAATCCTGACTGGTAATAGATGCCTCTTTGCAGGAAAAATTAAGATGACAAAACACTGAAATGATAGGAAAGTTCCTCAGTATTTCCTACAGATTACCTTATATATTTTACCAGTCCTTCTCCTCTCACTTACCAAACCCAGTCTTCAGATGCTGCCACAGAAACTAAGGTTATGGAAATTAATACGTGCTAATGAACAATGTGAGGTCAAGGAGTTGTTCAATGCAAAGCTATGTTCCCAGGGAATGTCAGAGGAACTCCACGTCTTAATGTTTGTAGAATGTAAAATGCTACTGCAAGATAAGATGTCCAAGATAAAAGGAAGAAGTAGGATCATCCTCAGTGTCAGCCCTCTAGTGCTCCAATGATAAAATCTCCCTTTTTTCTCAGCACATTGTGAAGGCTTCTGAGCAGGGATGCTTGGACATAAGAAACATTTGCCATGAACATTCCTTCCAAGTAACAAACGTATTTGATTTGACAGTTCTCATTCATCATTGATGTTCACTTTCTCTTGATATTTTAGCAAATTAATTAATAAATAAGATGGTTTGCAGAATCAACTCATGTTTAAGTTCATGGTGCTTAGTATTTGAGAAGAAAAAGAAGTTTCGTATTCATTATGGGGAGTATCAACAGTGTAGCAGATTTGCTTTTACAAAATTGATTTTAACAATAAAGTGGTGGAAAGAGATTTTAGACAGTGCAGCAGCAAAGAGAAATCAAAACAGAAAATAAGGGGAGGCCTGAGAAGGTTGGATATAGACTTCATCTCTGTTATTTGCATCAGACTCCATGACCCATCTGCACTGTGTCTCCAAAGACATGGTCACCACCCTTTGCCTCCTGAGTTTGATCCAGTTATTTACTGACCATGCTTTTTTCTGACATGTTTGCATGCACCTGCATGACATGAGATCTTGGGCTGATATTAAGTTTCATCTACCTAGAACTCATAGTATTAGTGTCATCATACATAGCATGAACACTAGAAATTACTGCGCTGCATGGGTGGACAGGGCACTCTTTTTAGCTGAAAGCAGGTTGAAAAGCTGAAAACTCAATTTATATCCTTCTCTTAAGACAGGGGCTAAAATCAAGGTAATTTTTGCAAGAACGGGCTAGTTTAGTTCTACTGGTGCCAGAAATTGTAGTGATATCTTAGCAGTTCACTGTTACTGAGTAATGAAATTATGAAAAATCTAAACTTGACATCCTTAACTACTTAAAGAGGAAAATGATACTATCTATAAGAAGAAATATGAAAATTTCTAACACAGAGACATATACACATAAATGTAAAAATGTTTATCTCTCAGAGATTTCCAAAGTTTAGGCCTACCAAATGGACATCCAGCGCTGTTAAAAATAAAGGGAAATCTCTTGGATAAAGGGACTGAAACACACAAATTGTACTCTAAGCAATACAGAAAACTGAGCATACTGACGCTTTACCACACTTATGGTTTCATTTATTTGATGTGCATCAAACATGGCCTGAAAATTGGTGAAAGATGAGAAACAAAGGGAAGGAAAAAATAGTCAGTGGCACAAGGTGAACAGTGGGATGCCTCGCCTCATTGTTCTGCATTAGATCTCATGTTTGAAATCTGTATTAATGATCTTGAAAGAGGGCAATACTTAGGTTAGCAAAACTTGCAGATGACACAAAGTTATTTAGTTAGCACGGACCAGAGAGGTTCATGAGGAACTTCAAAGAAACTTAGCTAAAGCATGTGAGGACTAAAGTGAGGGCAAATGAAGTTCAATGCCAATAAATGCAAAGTAAGGCATATTGAAGGGAAAAAAATAAATTAAACTGCTTGTACATCTGACAGGGGTCTACATTCACTATCTCAACCCAGGAAAGGGATCTGGGTATCAATGAAAACAGATTTCTACGCCATATGTGGCTGTAGTTTAGAAAAAAAATAAATAATAAAAGACTCAAACAAGATGTGAGGGTTCATAAGAAGTGAGATGGAGAATGATGCAGTAAATGCTACACTGGCATTCTATAAATCAAATATGGCTCCATCTGGAAAATTTTGTGAAGTATTATTACACTACCATAAAAACAAAATGACAACAAGGCAAGGCAAGGCAAGGCAAGGCAAGGCAAGGCAAGGCAAGGCAAGGCAAAGAAAAGAAAGAAAAGAAAAGAAAAGAAAAGAAAAGAAAAGAAAAGAAAAGAAAAGAAAAGAAAAGAAAAGAAAAGAAAAGAAAAGAAAAGAAAAGAAAAGAAAAGAAAAGAAAAGAAAAGAAAAGAAAAGAAAAGAAAAGAAAAGAAAAGAAAAGAAAAGAAAAAAGGTTTATCAAAATAAAATAGACCTACCTGTGGCAGATCAAGACAATCCAGGTCTTCGAAAAAAATAAAAAAATGTCATATAAAAGGATAGAAAACATTGGAAAGAGTTGCCTTAAAGCAGAGAAAGACAAAAGAACATAGTGAAAAGATAAAAATAAATGACTTAGAGAAGATAGATTAGGTGCTTCTCTTCTCCTCAGCTTGTGGCAGGACAGGAGAATGTGCAATAAAATTAAGGAGGGTAGCTAGTTCAAAACAGATAAAAGCAACAGTATTCTTTTTTTTCCTACAATGAGTGATTAAGCCAGGGAACTCTCTGACGCACTGAAAGTGAAAACTAAAGGACACTTCAAATAAACATTTAAGCAGATAAGAAGAATTGCAGAAGGAAGTTGAAATTAAAAAAAAAAATGCCAACTGTTTGTTGGTAAGTATTTGAAAGCTCTCTTTTAAGGTCAGATTTCTTGAACTTACCTTTGTAGAACTCTCTTAAATCTGGCTCCATATCCCACAGGCTATGGATGGAAAAGACCCTGAGCACCCAGTAACTCACATTAGGATTATTTCACGTTATAATTTCTGTAGTAGAGAGTCATGCATGTTGAATATCAGCCTTTATGTCCTTCACATAGAATATTACTTTATCTGTGCACCTAACATTGTTTTCCAGATGTCCAGCAGCCTGGACTGCACTCATTCAAACAGTGGTCCTGCAGTACAGTCACAGAATCACAGAATCACAGAATTGTAGGGGTTGGAAGGGACCTCTAGAGATCATCAAGTCTAATGCTCCAGACAAAGCAGATTCCATACAGCAGGTCACACAGGTAGGTGTCCAGATGGGTCATGAATATCTCCAGCAAAGGAGACTCTCCAACCTCCCCGAGCAGCCTGTTCCAGTGCTCTGTCACCTGCACCATGAAGAAGTTCTTTCGCATATTTCTGTGGAACTTCCTATGTTCCAGTTTGCGGCCAATTCCCATTGTCCTGTTCCCGCACACCACTGAAAAGAGTCTGTCCTCATCCCTTTGCCTCCCACACTTCAGATATTTATAGACACTGATGAGATCCCCTTTCAGTCATCTCTTCTCCAGGCCTAACAGACCCAGGTCACTCAGCCTCTCCTCGTAAGGGAGATGCTCCAGGCCCTTTATCATCTTTGTGGCCCTCCTCTGGTATATTTCCAGGAGGTTCCTGTCTTTTTTGTACTGGGGAGTCCAGAACTGGACACAGTACTCCAGGTGAGGCCTGACCAGGGTAGAGTAGAGGGGGAGGATCACCTCCCTTGACATGCTGGCCACACTCTTTTTAACGGACTCCAGGATATCATTAGCCTTCTTGGACACGAGGACACACTGCTGGCTCGTGGCCAACCTGCTGTCCACCAGGACGCCCAGGTCCTTCTCTGCAGAGTTTCTCTTCAGCAGGTCATCCCTCAACCTGTACTGATGCATGTGGTTGTTTCTCCACAGGTCCAAGACACTACACTTACTTTTTGTTCAACCTCATCAGTCCCAACAGAGTTTCTCAGTATATGCACAGTTACTTCATAGAAACTCTAAGGATCCTTAT
This sequence comes from Penelope pileata, assembly GCA_013396635.1. Taxonomy (NCBI): domain Eukaryota; kingdom Metazoa; phylum Chordata; class Aves; order Galliformes; family Cracidae; genus Penelope; species Penelope pileata. The sequence continues at coordinate 85,306 of WBMW01004099.1, read as the reverse complement.
AAAGTCTCATTTTTACTGTCCCAAATTCATTAAGACATGCAGCTGGCACTGGGCTAGCTGGTTTAAAGATCTGACCCAGTGTAACAACATATATTCCGCTAAACTACGTACAGAGACAGGCTGTCTATGCCAACACAACCTGTTATTACTTGTCCTACCCCTCTCCCAGATTGCTTGCTTCACCAAATCATCAATATTTATCTTTCAGACTACAGGTTTATGAAGTGGCATTATGATGAATGTTTTTATGTTTGTAGGCTGTCAAACAGAACGGAGCTTTCACCTCACTGATGCCTCAGGTTTTTCTAGTCAGTAAAGTGTGAAACATCAAAAACTGAACAGTATCAGTCTATCTTGCTTATCCAGAGGAGGAGGAGAGAAGAAATATTCCTTCCATCGTGTCATGACTGTCAGTCCAGAGTCCCCCAACATCTGGTAAATGGTGAGTGATCACCCAGATTTACACTGCCTGATCACTCTCAAGACTCCTCTTTATAGTCATAGAAATGGAAATGTCATTTGCAGCCATGAATGACATTTTGTTTCCAGCTTCCCCAATTATCCCCTCCTTTTCACTGTCCTCTCACTCTCTAGTGGTGAGAGAAATATGTTTCCAGAACTTTCATTTTAAGGAATAAACACTTGAACCATCAATAAATGCATGCACTTTGCGCCAGCTGAATGAAAACCTCCTTTGTGATCATAGAAGAAAATGACACATGGTTAAGTAGAAAGAAGGTACCTGAATGTATTTGTTTCAGCTAACTATCTCTGTATTATGAGAGACTGTTTCCAGCAGATCAAAGAAGCCTGGTGATGTTTATTTTTTTCGCAGTGAGAAGCACAAACATCATTTAAATGCCCCCTCAAAATATTCATGCATCAAAAATCACTGAAGGCTCAGTCTATTCTCCAGCTGTCATTCAGCCAACATTGTTACACTGCTGTTTCGTCATGGTAGAAGTAGAAAACAGAGAACAACAAAAAGCAAAGAAGGCAAGCCTTTAAAAACAAATCTAAACAACAACAAAAACCACATTAACATCATTTTAAATTTCAATAGTTATAAAAGTTATTGATAACTGTTTACTTACTGTTTTTGTTCTAAAAAAAAAGGAAAAGATTTTAGACGCAGACCTCTAAGATTCTATTTGAAGGATTTTTTTAAACTTTCATCCAATGTGTCCTATTTTTGTTTTACTTTTTTTTTAAGACATATTTAGCACCTAGATGAATTTTTCTGCTGAATAAAGTAATACAGCTTCACTGAAGCTGATAATTAGCTCTTATGGTTTTAGTCATGTATACAAATAAATAAAGAGTAAATGAAACTATTCTGACCATCTACTGAGATTTTTGCATAACAAAGAGTGAGGAATTCTACCAGATAATTCTTTTGTCAAGTCATTAATGTCTTTGTGAGTTCATCTATGAGACATTCATCCAATTTCTAATTAGAGGTTTGAGTAGATAGAGACTATAGATAAGTTTCTGTAATACTTTTTTGTTCTTAACTAATCTTATCATTAAAAAAAATTCTCATAGTGAGAGGAAAAGACTTCTCACAGAACACATAGAGGAAATTATGTCAGTCTGTGTGCCCTTGGACCTTCTGTGTACCTGATCCGCAATGGATATGTTTCAATTTATATGCATAACATGATTTCCCAAATCCTTTGTGAAGTCAGTATGCAAGCTGACATCTCTGAAGATAAGTAAAGGGCAATGCAGAGGTACAAAAACAATGATATCATCCCAGGAAGGTGATGTAGCTTCTAGGCTCTACTAAATGTGCACTACCTGAGAAACCTCTAACTGCAAAGACACAAGCAATCCCTGTCCACGGTGTTGAATCTGAACCAGTGTGCATCCAGAATTACAGCACTCTGGAGAAAGGACAGCCAACAAAATTACTGGCTACAAATAGATAGCGCATTCACCTGGGAAGATATAAATCAAGATTCCAGCCTCAACTCTATGAATGTAATATCTACATTTTCTTTTCAGCTTTCACTTAATATCACATGTACATATATCTATATTTATGGTATGTATCTATGCCTATGTCTATGTATAGCTTAATTCTAGGAGAAATAAATAACATTTAGATTCTATTCAGCTTCAGCTGGACCATCAGTCTAGGATCAGATCCAACATGAATGGTAGAACCCAGCACCATCATCAGACAACTGCTGATAGGATGGGTTCTTACGATAGTATGTAGAGAAGCCTGTGTGAAATTGTGCCTTTAAGGCCGAGTAGAAAAATGCCTAGTAAGCTTAGAGAACCATTCTGAAAAGCATACAAAGCATTGTAGATTTAGGTAAACTAGCTTTCATCTAGACTGACAGAACTTCTCTTTGGAATTTCTTAACATTATTTTTCCAGTGTGTGTTCTTCTCTAGCTGTTTCCAACCTTAATCTCCCACTCATTTTCATTCTGTGCAAACATGGTGCCCTGGAAAATTCTGCAGTTTCTACTTCAGTAATGTGGCACCTGGGAGCTGTACAAATAGAATCCACTTGGTGATCATTCAGTGGGGGTATGTCTTCCTGAATAACTTCAGTGGTGTTTTTCAGCACTTTCACAATCAAATCTTCGGCTCCTTTTCAAATTCATGTGGAATTCATTGTTGGAACTCAACCCCCTGGTCTTCCTGTCTTTCAGGAATGGCTAGGCTGTCATTTTAGGCCTGTGAGCTATATTTGCTTGTTGATGGATGCCTCCATACTGCCAACTGAAAATCATCCAGAAGTCATCTATAGCAGATGCGCCATGTAATTACACTGTCAGTGAAGGATTGTGGACATTGGCTTTATAATTCTAGGAATCCATTTCTATCCATTAGAAAATTCCATTATTTTTCATAGATGTTAAGAATTCCAGTCAGTTTTACTGTGATTAAAGATGCGTTCCAGGAGCTTGTTAAGACAATAAAGCAACGATTTGTCTAATCTACTACTCCGTCTATGGCTGATACATCTTGATCTAGAAATCCAGTCACCTATTTTTCCTTCATCGAGACATGTGAGAGAGAGATCTTCACAAAACTATTGAGAACTTAGGTCATACAATTCACCTGTCTAAATTGCCCATTTATTTCTACTGGTAAGGAAGCTTATAGCATAATTAATTTCCTAATTTAGATGTCTAATTTAAGAGACTAAGCAGAGAGAAGTTAAAGCTATAGACAGACAAGTGGGCTGATTTATTTTCTTTACTAGACATCAGATATGGCATGAATCAAAACCGAAGGTGTCAGTGTGCCAATGCTATAGTATCTGTTATAGTGTACTTTGGGCACCCTCAAATTCAGAATAGTTGCTTAGCAACTAGGATACAGGATTAGGACACAGAAAGTCTGGGATCTTTTCTCTGCCCAACACGATTATCATGACTCGGATAAATTACTTCACCTTTCTGTATTCCGCTCTCCATTTGTGCATTTATTTATTCCGTCTCTTACTAAATGCTTCAGCAGCTTCTCTGAAGATATCACCACCTTCAAATAACAAAATTATTCTCAAATGAAGCTGCAGACCTCAGACAAGGGCCTTGGGTGTTATTTCCTCTTGCTACCTGTCTCTCTATCTTCTCCTTAACTATCTTCCTCACAGAAACAAGACAGCTGCCAATTTATTTCCATCAATGGATTGAAGTATTTCAATGGAGAACTGCCTTTCCTCCATGTGTGCAAATTTTGGAACACAAATCATTTAAAAAAATCGAAACTGACATTTGGCAGAATGTCAGCAGTCTTCATACAATAACACTACCCATCCAGACATATTAGAAGAACAGAATCTGCAAGACAACATACTTTTGGCTCCTGTACATATTCATACTACTACTACTACCATCAGCAAATAAAGACAGGTGGAAGGGCAGTGGGGCTAACATTAGACCTTCATGAGGGCTTTCTTTAGTTGAGATGGTTCATAAACATTCAGCACAGAGAGTGAATGGTGAGGATCTGTCATACAAGACAGGAGCTCTGCTTGATTGGTAGATGAATGAAGAGTTGGCTCCGAAGTCTGAAACCCTTTGATTTCATGGTTGTATTCCGCATCCTGATCTTGCTGCAGCTGCCACCTCAGAAAACAGGGTAAGAGTAATTGTGTTGGCTTGCCTCCAAAGCCCAGAGGAGTAGTGACTTGCTACTTTCTGAGATTATCAGCCAAGCAAACAGAAAGGTTAATGATGTGGAGCTTGATTATTTTGCTAGAAAGAAAGTAATTTAATGCAAAAATCTTTATTGTGTGTGTGTGAGGGAGATATGCTAAAATGGTTCAAAACTATAGAATGTTGTTTGCTCTGTTTAGTCTTTGAACATGGGAGTGTTTGCCTTCTGGCACATACAGTCTTATAACAAACAGCTTTTTTGCTGTACATACATCATTACACCTGATGTTTCTTTTTTAAGACATTTACAATAGTGTTGTTGCTTAGAAAACCACTCTCCTTCATGATATATCACAAAGAGAACCAGTTGAACATATTTGTCCCTGGAACAGATTGAAAATAATCAGCTGAAATATGTACCTATAAATAATTGTATTTATAAAAAAAATAAACAACTCTTAAAAGCATGTGTTTGCGTGTGTATAAACATATATATGCCATGAATACACGATCTCTTGTGTTCATTTTGAGATAAGTGCAAAATACATTTCACAATTCAGAATCANGTTGGGTATCGGTTGTTGGTCCCTTGCTTTGGGTATTATTTCTTGTTTCTTATCTTATATATATATATGTACTGGTATTTCTTTTATTCTCTCTGCTGTCTTAGTAAATAGCTTTTATCTCAACCCACGAGTTCTGCCGTACTTATTCCTTAATTCTCTCCCCCATCCCACTTGGGAGGGGGGAGGGTGAGCGAACAACTGTGGGGGACTTAGCTGTCTGCTAGGTCAAACCAGGACAATGTTGCACCCTAAATCTTTTACAATGTACTGTAAAGGTATAATCAGATAATATGCAAAGAAAGAGATTTGTAAAGCATAGCTACAGTGAATAGAGATACAGTGATACCACTACACTAAAGTTACATTCATGAACACCATCTCAGTTCAGTTCTCACACAGAGTTCTCTGATCAGTTTAATCCAAATCCCTTCCAGAGTCAAAATTGATCAGGAAAGGGCTCACCCACCAGCTTCAGTCCACAGAATCCTACCCTGGTGTTGTGGTTTGAGCCAGCAGGGCTCACTCACTCCCCCTTCTCCCAGTTGGGATGGGGGAGAGAATCAGGAAAAAAAAAATGAAGAAATTGTGAGTTGAGATAGAAACTATTTATTAAGACAGAAAAGGAAAATAGAATAAAAGTAATGATAATTAAATACAAAACAAGTGATGCGCAAAGCAGTTGCTTACCACCCACCGACCAATGCCCAGCCAGTCCCCGAGCAGCAGCCCCTCCCCCACTAACTCCCCTCAGTTTTATAGTTACGTGATGTTGCATGGTATGGAATATTCCTTTGGCCAGTTTAGGTCAGCTGCGCTGGTCCTGTTCCCTCCCAGGTCCTTGCACCCTCCGACCCCCTTGCTGGCAGGGCAGTATGAGAAGCTGAGAAAACTGAAATGTCCTTGGCTCTGTACAGCAAGAAGTGCAAACATCAGTACTTATCAGTTTTGCTTTCCTCCTAGAAACAAAACATAGTCTCATAGCAGTCTAGAAACTAAGACACTTGTGTCCCACAAACATTTTCACAGTGAGCTGTGAGCACTGATACAGGTGAGAAAGAAAAATAACTGGTTTATATTGAAAAATAATAATAATAAGAAGAAGTCAATATGCTTTAGTTTATTACAGTTAAAAAAAAATCATATTTAGTTCACTAACACTTGTACAGTCTGCTACATGTTGACTTACTTTTTATCTAGGCTCATTTATAGAATATATCAGAAATCAGAACTCTCTTCCAGCATAGTGAAAATGTTTTCTACCTGGGCTGAGAGGATAGTACAGTAAAATATAACTTTTTTCAGCTAATATTTAAGATATTAGATGATGAACATCTTCATGAGTGTTTTGAGTGTTATTGGGGAAGAAAATTAAAGAATCACAATGGTGTTGCTCACAGCAGCTGAGAAAAAAGAGAGATTTTTATAAGTTAAAGGTCTAAAGGCCAAGATAGAAAGAGCTCTATTCATAAGCAAGAGAGATACCAGTGTGAGAGAAGTGTGTGAGGAAAAAATTCAGGACAAATGTCTCAAAGCCACTGCAGGAAAAGCTCTTCAAAACACACAGAAAATATTCTGAAAAGCAGAAGGGACAAGGAGGATGCCACCAAAGTTGCCTAGAAGTCAAGAACTGCCAAGTAAAGGCAGGCTTTAAAAAATAAAATAGTCAGGAAATGTCATTGTTCCTAAACATCTACTGGGGCCCAGGGGCACAACAAAAGAAATCCACTGCAGCTGCATGGCAATTGTTAAATTCTTGTTCTCGTGCTACATGCCAAACTTCTTTCTCTCTGTTTCCCTAATTCATACGTCAGCACATAGAGATAATCCAGACACTGAAGGGTCTTCTGTACTAAAATATTGGTTAGGAAGCAACACTCAGCTCTTGATGGGAAGATGAATATGTAAAAAATCTCAAAATCCAGTGTAAAGCTTGAGGGAACTGGGATCTGAGATGAGAAGGTAGTAGACAGAAAGAGGAAAAATGAGGCCAGTTTTCTCAAACACAGGAATTTTAGTAATTATCCCTAGAGCTACATTTTGAAAGTAGACAATAAAGATGAATATCATGCCATTCGAAATCAATGTAAGCCAATTGTTCTGAGCAAATAATGTTTTGAGGTTCCATAAAGTAGGAACTCAACTGAAAAACATTCATGACTAATATTTGAAATAAAAATGATGAAGTGTGATGCATTTTGAAGGAGAAGGTGTGTTTGTGAGTGAAATCCTTATCTTTTTATATAACTGACAACAAATATGATTCTGCCTGATCTTCAGTAGCCTGATAAGTATATGAATGTGCTTTCCGAGCTAGTTTAACAGTGCTCTGAAGAAATATGGAAAAAGGCAAGAGGGAGTGAAACCTTGCCTACCTAGTGAGAGTATGAAATCCCTTTTTTCACCTACCTGTGTGTCTCTGCTCTGTCACCCATCGTATCTCTTGAATAAAATGAAACACTTTTCAAGACAGTGTGTTACTATTTACTGCTGAAAACCTCCCAGTTGTTCAGAAATGCCAGGATATAAGACAAACCACACTTTCAGCAGGTGCTGTATTGTAGATGTGGAACTGGGAACAACTTTCACAGAAACTGCTGTGAGTGCTTGATGCTACTCAGGGATCCTGCTCTGAAGGAGAAGTCCTCCAGGGGCTGAATTCAGCAGTCTCACAGGTACTGTGTGTCCCTGAAACGTCTTTCTTCAGCTTTCGTGTAAGGCATACCTGTTTCCAGGGAGTCTTACTTAAAGAGCCAGAGGAATTTGGTACTGCTGTTCATTCACAATTCTGTTTTATGCCTATTAATTACTCCTTTAGTACTAAAGCAAAACATTAAATCACTTGTCCTTACAGGAGCGGAAGTTTGAGTGAATTAACCTTCAAGAAAGACATCCTAGCGTTCCATTCCCTTGTGAGGAGAACCTTCCCTGCTCCTTTAAATGAGGGAAAATATCAAACACCGAAGTGAATGCTTTCTACATTTCAATTTCCATTTGTAAGATTTGAAGAGACAGGGAGAGGTTAATTCAGGTCTTAAATTCAAATGTTAAAAAAATAACCTTTTCAAAGCTTGACATTAGCACAAGTTTCTCATTTCCGCTTTCCCATCTTTAAAATCAACAAGAGTTGTGACAAAACATATAGTTTCACGGACTCGTAGATTCATAGAATTATATCATAGAAATGCTTAGGTTGGAAGGGACCTTAAAAATCATCCAGCTTTGCCTCCTCCCTGCAATGGACAGAGCTGCCAGCCACTAGATCAGGCAGTCCAGGACCCCATCCAGCCTGGCCTTGAACACCTCCAGAGATGCCTAGAGGTTCAGGGACATGAGAGGCATGGGAAGCCTGAATGCCGTTGAAGACTGAGGCAAAGAACTCCTTGAGTACCTCAACCTTTTTGATGTCTGTTGAAGCCCATTTTCCCTTATCGTTTATCAGAGGGGATACACTCCCTTCAACCTGTCTCTTCTGACCAATATATCTAAAGAA